>RCUC01124557.1:0-52425 GCA_003697995.1 Taxidea taxus jeffersonii | reverse complement strand
AAGACAGTATGGTACTGGCACAAAAACAGACACATAGATCAATGGAACAGAATAGAGAGCCCAGAAATAGACCCTCAACTCTATGGTCAACTAATCTTCGACAAAGCAGGAAAGAACATCCAATGGAAAAAAGACAGCCTCTTCAACAAATGGTGTTGGGAAAATTGGACAGCCACATGCAGAAAAATGAAATTGGACCATTTCCTTACACCACACACGAAAATAGACTCAAAATGGATGAAGGACCTCAACGTGAGAAAGGAATCCATCAAAATCCTTGAGGAGAACACAGGCAGCAACCTCTTCGACCTCAGCCACAGCAACTTCTTCCTAGGAACAACGCCAAAGGCAAGGGAAGCAAGGGAAAAAATGAACTATTGGGACTTCATCAAGATCAAAAGCTTTTGCACAGCAAAGGAAACAGTCAACAAAACCAAAAGACAACTGACAGAATGGGAGAAGATATTTGCCAATGACATATCAGATAAAGGGCTAGTATCCAAAATCTATAAAGAGCTTAGCAAACTCAACACCCAAAGAACAAATAATCCAGTCAAGAAATGGGCAGAGGACATGAACAGACATTTCGGCAAAGAAGACATCCAGATGGCCAACAGACACATGAAAAAGTGCTCCACATCACTGGGCATCAGGGAAATACAAATCAAAACCACAATGAGATACCACCTCACACCAGTCAGAATGGCTAAAATGAACAAGTCAGGATATGACAGATGCTGGCGAGGATGTGGAGAAAGGGGAACCCTCCTACACTGTTGGTGGGAATGCAAGCTGGTGCAACCACTCTGGAAAACAGCATGGAGGTTCCTCAAAAAATTGAAAATAGAGCTACCCTATGACCCAGCAATTGCACTACTGGGTATTTACCCTAAAGATACAAACGTAGTGATCCAAAGGGGCACGTGTACCCGAATGTTTATAGCAGCAACGTCCACAATAGCCAAGTTATGGAAAGAACCTAGATGTCCCTCAACAGATGAATGGATAAAGAAGATGTGGTATATATATATACACAATAGAATACTATGCAGCCATCAAAAGAAATGAAATCTTACCATTTGCGATGACATGGATGGAACTAGAGCGTATTATGCTTAGCGAAATAAGTCAACTGGAGAAAGACAACTATCACATGATCTCCCTGATATGAGGAAGTGGAGATGCAATGGGGGTGGGGGTTAAGGTGGTAGGAAAAGAAAAAATGAAACAAGATGGGATCGGGAGGGAGACAAACCAAAAGAGACTCTTAATGTCATAAAACAAACTGAGGGGGGTGTGGGGGGGAGAGGGGTTGGGAGAGGGTGGTGGGGTTACATTATATGTTTAAATTTAAAAAGCTTAAATAAAAAAAATAATAAAAAAGAAAGAAAAGTGAAGATTTATTTGACTTGTCACTGTTTCAAGTGTGGTCAATCCGGAGGTCTCCTGTATCAGAATCTTCTTATAAGAGACAGAGACACCTGGGTCCCTTGGTACTCCTTAATCTATTGAGTCAAAGTCTCTGCAAATCGCCAAGGATTCTGGCTTTTAGAAGTTCTCCACTTACTCTTTTGCAGACCAAAGACCGGCAACCACTAACTGGAGAAGGATCGAAGAAAAAGCTTTGGCTCTTTGGATCATAACCTAAAATGCCAGATGAATGCCCTCTCAAACCCAGATGGAGTATGTTTCACACGGACTGAGAAGACTATATTTGGCGATTGGCTTTTAAGTGTAAAAAAGAGCACTGGGAAGAGGAGGGAGGTAAGGTAGACACTATTCAGCTAAGAACTGTAAAGCCAGTAGGACAAGAAGAGAACAATGGCAGCATGTGTCAAGGGATGACTTTGGAGTCAGACTGCATGGGTTCAAATATGAGCTCTCCTCACTTGCTGATGGTGTTAGGCAAGTACCTAACTTGCCTGAGCCTTGGTTTCCTTATCTAGAACATGGGAACTCTAAGACTGTCCTGCCTCATAGCATAAGTGCTTGTGATGGTTAATTTTATGTCAGCTTGACTGGGCTGAGGGATGCCTGGAGAGCTGGTAAAACATTATTTCTGGGTGTGTCTGTTGAGGCTGTTTCCATAAGAGATTAGCATTTGAATCAGTAGACTGAGAAAAGATCCCCACCAATGTGGGGGGACAAAAATCATCCAATCTATTGAGGGCCTGAATAGATTGAAGAGTAGAAAGGCAGAGGAAAGGCAAATTTGTTCTCTACTTGAGCTGGGACATTCATCTTGTCCTGTCCTGGGACATCAGCCCTCCTGGTTCTCCCACCTTTGACTTAGTCTGTGACTTACACCATTGGATCCCCTAGTTCTCAGGCCTTTGGATTGGTACCTGTACTACACCACTGGCTTTTCTGGGCTTCCAGCTTATAGACATCAATTATGGGACTTCTCAGCCACCATAATCACAGGAGCCAATCCCTCTTTATATATTAATATATAAAATCTCTTTATATATACATACTTATATATATATTTATATAATTGGCTCTGTTTCTCTGGGGAATTCTAACACAGTGTTTTGCATATAATATATGTGCCTGGTGCACAGTGAACATTCAATAAATGTTAGCTCTATTTATTATTGGAATGTGTAACTAGTATTTCATAGGATTAAAACTTTAGAAAAATGGAGCACCTGGTTGGCTCAGTCGATGGAGCACTTGACTCTTGATATCAAGGTTGTAAGTTCAAGTCCCACATTGGGTGTAGAGATTACTTAAAAACAAAATTTAAAAGAAAAAAAAAACTTTAGAAATGAAGCCACAACATTTACGGCCTCTGACATCTATAAAAATGCATGCTCTCTTCGTCCATTTGGGCTGCTGTAACGAAATACCATAGACTGGATGGCTTGTAAACAACAGAAATGTTATTTCTCACAATGCTGGAGGCTGGAAACAGAGATCAGGGTGCCAGCATGGTCAGGGGAGGACTCTCTTCCAGGTTGCAGACTTCTCATTGTATCTTCACATGGAGACAGAGGGCTGGGCATCTCCCTGGGGCTCCTTTTTAGGCACTAATCCTATTTGTGAGCGTTTCACATTCATGACTTAAGCACTTCCCAAAGGTCCCTCCTACTACTCCCTAACTTTTAGGGGTTAGGATTTCAACATATGAATTTTGGGGGACACAAACATTCAGACCATAGCAGAAGCATTTGGGGTTTTAACAGTAGAGGTACTTACATAAACCCAGCAAAGGCATGTGTAAGGTACTCTTAGTTCAAAGAAGCATAAATACCAGAAGGCGAGAGAGTCCTATATATCAAGAAGATGTGTCCCTGCATGGAAGTCCTCACCAACATTCATGCAAGAAAGGCTCTAGGTGAGGATTCAAGGAGAGAGGGAGAATATGGTTAATGGAGATGAGGATTCTAGAGCAAGGACAAGCTGAGGTGGTAAGGAGAGACTTCTACTCTCCGAACATATGGGGAAGTCACACTAACTCCCAGATGTGCATCTGGTAATGTCTTGACTTATCTTAGGGACAATTCCATCTCTCAGAAGATGAGCTGAAAAAGAAGGGACCTGCTATATGGAACCTAAACCTGACCAACAAGAAAGAACTGGTTGGAGAAGCAGGTGTAGAAGGTATGCTTGGGATGGAGGCTGGCCAGGGTGATGACCCGTTTTCAAGGCTCAAACCCTGTCGTTTCTGCAGGGCTCGGCCTTTCTACAACAGGCTCTCTCAAAGCCAGAGCACCCACTTAATTCCTTGACCCTGCCAAATCCTCACCCTTATCAAGAGTTTTCTTTTTATGGAGTCAGGTGAGGAAGGTTTCTTGAGGTTCTTCACATATTTGGCTTGAGAAAAATAGGACTGAGTCAAAGGACAACAGGACAAAGCATACTATGGTGTTTCCTACCCAGTCACAGTACTACATAGCTGCTCTTCTCTCTTGCACAATCTGGTCCAGAAATCAGATCCTACTGACACCCCTAACATTTGAGAACACTTTTCCCTCCAAGGTGGTCCCAATCAAGCCTAGGATCTGAGGTCAGTCCTCACTCATACTTAAGCCCCTTAGTGTTTTTAGAATTGGGTGCTTGTTAGAGCACCCTTAGTTTGTTACACCCAATATGTAACGATGGGGGAAAGACTTGAAAAAAAAATGATATAACACGGTTGCTATAGTCTCTTCACATCTGGTAACAAGGCCTATGTTGATAACCACAGTTGAGTGTTTCCACTACTCATTCCATTTTCCTCTTAACCTCTGCCAGCACAAAGCCTGGAGAGATTTGAGACCTTTCTGGTCTTGTCATTATCAGATTGGCACAGCTGTCCTTTGACCGGGACTGTTGGGCCAAAGAGTCATAAGGAGCATTCCCATGAATCTGTTAGGTTCCAAACATAGTCATTCTTGCTCCTACTGTGTAGCAGCAGCTGAATTTTCTCCTGGTAAACAAGACCAATCATCCTTTCCTTTCCTGTGGTTCAGTGGCATGAATAACCCCAAAAGGTGAAAGGGCAGTCTCAGCTTCCAGTTCATTAGAGTCATGCCCTTATGTCTGGTGTATGCATTCTTCTTTTGGATACTTGCGCTTCCAAAAAGATTGAGGCCAAGGTCACAAAGAACTAACAATCCTGGATTTTATTGGGAGGTAGAATTCTTTCAAGCGGATTAGTAGGTGTAATAGTGAGGGGGAGCGCTCTGACCTCTACTCCTGGTTCCCAAACCCATACATTCCAACCATGGGTGAGATGGGTCCACATATTGGCCTCTAAGGTGTACAAACCATCTAGGGACAACTCACACTTCCCAAGATCTGGTCTCCAATTTGTGCTGTAACTAGTCTTCAGGTCATTCTATCAAGCCAGCTGCTTCTGGGTGATGGAGCACATGGGATAATTTGTGAAGTCTGTAGGCATGAGCCCATGGCCCACAAGTTCATTTACCAACAAGTGTGTCTCCCTGTCAAAGTGATGTTGGGTGTTCTTCCATGATGATAAGGTCCATCTCTAAGTCCACAAATGGTGGTACTATTAGAAGCCCTGAGTTTAGGGAAGGCAAACCCATACCTGAAATGGGTACATTCCTAATGAGGACAAAGCACTATTCCCTCCATGATGGGAGGGGTTGGATATAGCCAATCAGCTACCAAGTGGTTAGTGGCTTCCCAAGGGGAATGTGTCCTATAAGGGTCTCCTCACCTTCAGGTGCCCTGTGACACCAGATGAAGAATTCCTTCAAAGTTGTCTTAGAGGTTTTCTGGTTCTCTGAGCCAGTTTTAATTGTCTGTTCATAACTTTCTCTTTTTCCCTAAATTTGCTTACGGGGCCATAAGAACCAAATGGCTCTAAAGTCTTTATAAATCACTACTGTTGTCACTTCATTGCTACATACTTGGTCACCCAATGCCTGCCCTCCACCTGCACTTTGTTCCTTGATATCATTGGTGATATTTGAATAACTAGGATGACACTGCACACCATAGACCCCTGTGTCCTATTCACCTCTGGCAGAAAGCTTACCCATATGCTCCTTGAATATATGATCAATGCAACCCTGGAGTCTAATTTTTAATGTTAACTTTGAAATAGTTCTATGTCCACTGGAAGTTGCAAAGAAATGTACTATAAAGTCCTGTGCATCCTTCCCTTAATTCCAATATCATTTTAAATAAATAGAACCACACTCAAGTCAACAAATGGCATTGGTACAGCCCATAAAGCTTTTAAAGTTTCACCAGTTATTTGTGCCTTCATTTATGCATGTATGCACACTATGCAATCTTGTTGTGTAGCCTGGCATAACCACCACGATGATCAAGCTACTCAACCATACTACAAGACTCCTTCCTGTTAACCTCTTTATACCTACACCTATCCTCTCTCTCATTCTCAATCCCTGTCAATAACTAATCCGTCCTCCCTAATTGTTATTTCATGAATGTTACACAAATGGAATCATGTGGCATGCATGTCTTTTTGATAGGCTTTTTTCACTTAGCATAATTTCTTCAAGGTTCATCTAAGTCATTGTGTGTATTAGTAGTTGGTTTTTTATTGCTGAATAGTATTTTGTAATATGTATGTATCACTGTTTAATCATTCACCCATTGAAGGATATTTGGGTAGTCTCCAGTTTGAGACTATTATAAACAAAACTGCTATGAATATTCATGTACAATTCTTGTGTAAAAGTCAGTCTTCATTTCTCTGGCATAAATGCCTGAGTGCAAGTTTTGGGTCATATGGTAAATCCATTTTTACTTTTGAAAGAATCTGTCAACCAGATCCCCAAAATGGTTGTGCCATTTTACATTCCCATCAGCAAATATGAGTAACTCAGTTACTCTAAACACTTGTCAGCACTTGGTATTATCCCTATTTTTCATTTTAGCCATTCTGATAGTTGTATAATGATATCTCATTGTGACTTTAATTTGCATTTCTCCAACAGCTAATGATGTTAAACATCTTTTCACGTGTTTGTGATCTCTGTATTCTCTTAAGAGAAATGTCTTATGTCTTCTGCTGACTTTCTAACTGGATTTTTAAAAAAGTTTTTGAGACTTCTTTATACATTCTAGGTATAAAGTCCATGTT
Source organism: Taxidea taxus jeffersonii (assembly GCA_003697995.1). Lineage (NCBI taxonomy): Eukaryota > Metazoa > Chordata > Mammalia > Carnivora > Mustelidae > Taxidea > Taxidea taxus. Next base: position 45,857 of record RCUC01124557.1, on the reverse strand, counting down.
GGGTAGGTGATTTGTAAATATTTTCTGCTAGTCTATAATTTGTCCTTCCATCCTTTTAACTAGGTCTTTTGCAGAACAAGTTTTCACTTTGATGAAATGCAATTTACCCATTTTTTTCCTTTTATGGATTGTGCTTTGGGTATCAAGTCCAAGAACCTTTGCCAAGTGCTAGATTTTTAAGATTGCCCCTTATGCTCTTTTCTAAAAGTTTTATAATTTTATGTTTTAGGTAAGTTTTACATTTAAATCCATGATCCCTTTTGAGTTTTTAATATGTGTGAAGTTTAGTTTGAGGTTCATTTTTTCTGATGAATGTTCTGCTGAGGGTACTCTCCAGCACCATTTACTGAAAGGTTACTCCTATTGAATTGCCTTTGCTTCTTTGTAAATAATTAATTGGGTATATGTACATATATATGTATGTACACACATATATTTATATATACATATATTTATATGTATATATTAAAATATATTTTTATATTTATATATTATATACTATATATTATAACATATATTTAATTATATAGATTAAATATATATATTAAAATATATATTTTTTAAGATTTTATTTATGTCAGAGAGACACAGTGAGAGAGGGAACACAAGCAGGGGGAGTGGGAGAGGGAGAAGGAGGCTTCCCGCCGAGCAAGGAGTCCGACACAGGGCTCAATCCCAGGACCCTGGGATCACGACCTGAGCCGAAGGCAGATGCCCAACAACTGAGCCACCCAGGCACCCCTAATTGTGTATATTTGCATGGATCCATTTCCAGGTTTGTTCCATTCATCTATGTGTTTTTACTCCTGCTAATATCACATTTTCTTGATTACTATACCTATATAGTAAGCCCTAACTTTGGAAACTGACTCTTCTGACTTTATTCTTCTTTTTCAAGGTTGTTTTGGCTATTCTAGGGCTTTTCCTTTCCCACATAAACTTTAGAATAAGTTTGTCTGTCTACAAAAATACTGCTGAAATTTTGACAGAATTGCATAAAACCTATAGAACAATTTAGTGGAGAATTAACATCTTTACAATGTTGTTTTTCAATCTATTGAACGTAATACATCTCTCCACTTATTTAGGTCTCCCTTAATTTCTTTCATTAATATTTTATAATTTTCATTGCCTAAATCCTACCCATGTATTGGTACATTTATACCTGATAATTCTTTGGAGCAACTGTAAATGGTATTGCATTTTTAAGATTTTTGGGTTTTGCTTATTTGTTGTCCGTATATAGAAAGAACAAGAAACTTTTATGTTGCTCTTGTATCTTACTGGACTCAATTTGTTAGTTCTAGAAGTTTTGTTATAGATTCCTTGGAGTTTTCTATGTAGACAATCATGTCATCTCCAAGTTTTATTTCTACTTTCCAATCTGTATGCTTCTTTTCCTCTTGGGTGCTTGAACATGTAGTAAGTACTATGTTGGACAGCAGCAGTGAGAATGGACATTCTTCCATTGTTCCCAATCTCAGAGGGGAAGCATTTGGTCTTTCAACATTAAGTATGATGCTAGTATAGATTTTTTTTTTTTTTGTAAATCCTCTTTATGAGATTGATGAAGTACCCTTTTATTTTTAGTGTACTGATGGTTTTTGCCATTAGGTGTTGAATCAATTGATTTATCATAGTTTTCTCCTTCTTTAGCCTGATGATATGCTGGATTACACTGATTAAATTTCCAGTATTGAATCAGCCTTGAATATCTGGAATAAATCATTCATAAAATGAGTTGGGAAGTATTCTTTTATTTTTTAGAAGAGATCGTGTTTTGTTACAAATTCCATTTTATATTCAGGTTCTTTACTTCATCTTGGCTTAATTTTAATGGTTTGTGATTTTCAAGAAATTTGTCCATTTTTCTAAATTGTCAAATTTGACTATAGTTTTTCATGGTATTCTTTTAATATTCTTTTAATAGCAGCAGGATCTGTGGTGGTATTGTTTCATTCCTGATATTATTAATTTGTGTCTTCTTTTTGTTAATCTTTTTTAATTTAAAGATTTTTATTTTACTTTATTTGACAGAGAGATCACAAGTAGGCAGAGAGGCAGGCAGAGAGAGAGGCGGAAGCAGGCTCCCGGCTGAGCAGAGAGCCGGATGCGGGGCTCAATCCCAGGACCCTGGGATCATCTTTTTGTTAATCTTGCTAGAGGTTAATCAATGTCTTGTTTTTGAGGGACTCATTATGTATAATTTTCCCCTCTTTTTCCTCTTTTCAATTTCATTGATTTCTGCTAACATTTCCTTCTGGTTGCTTTGGGCTTATTTTGTTCTTTCTTGTTTCTTGAGCTATGAACTTATTTCGATATTTATAATTGTTAAGTACTCAGTGCTATAAATTTTCCCAGTACTTTATTAGTATCTCAAAGATTTTAATGTTTCCACTTTCGTTCATTTCTATATATATTTTGAGACTTCTTTTACTCATAGTTTATTTGTACGTGTGTTTACTTTCCAAATGTTTGGTGATTTTCCTATTGTCATTTTGTTGATTTCCAGTTTGATTTCATTATGGTCAGAAAATATGTTCTGTATGACTGCAATTCCTTTTTTTTTTTTAAGAAGTATTTATTTATTTATCTGACAGAGATCACAAGTAGGCAGAGAGAGAGAGGGGGAAGCATGCTCCCCACCAAGCAGAGAGCCTGATGTGGGGCTTGATTCCAGGACCCTGAGATCATGACCTGAGCTGAAGGCAGAGGCTTAACCCACTGAGCCACCCAGGCACCCCATGTATGACTGCAATTCTTTTAAATGTGTCAATATTTGTTTTATAGCCCAGATTATGGTCTATATTCATGTATGTTCCATGTGTACTTGAAAAGAATGTATATTCTATTGTTTGATGTTCTATAAATATCAGTCTGATCCTAGATTTCATCATGTTCAGTTCTTCTGCATCCTTGCTGATTTTCTCTAGCAGCTCTATCAATCAGTTGGTGAGTGTGGGGAGTTGACGTCCCCCACTATAACTGGATTTGTCTATTTCTTCTTTTAGCTCTATCAGTTTTTGCTTCATGTATTTTGAATCTTTGTGGTTTGATCCATACACCTTTAAGATTGCTTTATCTTCTTGGTGGACTGATCCTTTTATCATCACGTATTGTCCCTTACTGTCTCTAGTAATACACTTTGCTTTGAAGTCTAATCTATCGGATATTAATATAGTCAGCCTCTTCCCTTTTTTGTAATCAGTGTTAGCCCAGTTTCAAAGGTCAATTTCCTAAAGACACTCACAGTACCAATTATTTTAACAGTCTGAGCCCCAATAAGAAATAGATGACACACTGATAGGTAAATTGGGGAAAACTTAATTTTAATAAAGGGACTATTTAAAAAGGAAAAAAAGGGGAAGTACTATTTATAAAGGTGTGGGCAGGCTATAGGAGAACCACAACCAGTAGTTTCAGCACACAAGGACATGAAACAGTAGTTACTGGTTACTGGAAGCCAGAAGGAGAGTCCTCTAAAGAATGCAACCTTGACAGAAACACTCATCTTTGGTTGAGATCAAAGCCAGTTCTGCAGGGAACCAGGAGAAACACCTTGACCTCACTTCCTCTGTTCCATCTCCTGCTCTGGCTCATTTGTTCAAATCCAGTGAGAAGTGAGGAGGATGGGGTCCACACGGGTTAGCCTCCTGGGGCAGAGCGCAGGATGGTAAAGGGTGGAGAGTGAATCTGGTGGGGCAAACAAAATATCTGAGTTTCTAACCAGAAGGACCCCGAGCTGCTAACTTTTCTCTTGGATTACCTCTAAGTTTTTAAGATCTGAATTTTAGGGAGAGAACTATAATAACTAAAATTATCTTAAAATGGAACTGGCCACAGATGAAACCCCCAAGACCTGGAACTACTTCTTCAGTGGACAGCCAGTGGTGGGAAGTCCTGGAGAATCTTCAAGCATTTAAGGACTGGCCTTGGTAACCTCTGAAGTTCCCCCCAGCACCAAGGTTCTACTGCTGAGAAAGCTGCAACAAAATAGACTACAGATGTGGAAACCCTAGTCAGTGTGGAGATCCTGAGGAATCAGATGGTGGGAGTGCAGAGGATGCAGATTAGTGTTGTCCCTGGAGCACAACAGAGGTATTCTCTGTGACGATGTTTGGAGCATGGCTGGGAAGATTAGCAAGGAAGACTATTGGACATTGGCCACAAATGAGTAAGAAAAGCAGCAGTATCACATTATACCAAAACTGGAAATTAAACTGTTCTGTTCCATCAGCACTGAAGTGGATGGCAGCATCTGGAACTATGACTTTACTAAATGGGATTTCATCTCAAAAACTTTTGCAAATTTTCTGACAATGGAATAAAGTTCAAACTCTCTAAGTCAACTATATGAGTCAACTATATGAGCTATAGGAGTTCAAGAAAAACCCGATGAAACTGACTTAAAAACACTGAGGTAGGGCGCCTAGGTGGCTCAATCAGTTAAGCATCTGCCTTTGGCTCGTCTGTACCCCAATGTTCATAGCAGCAATGGCCACAATCACCAAACTGAAGATGCCCTTCAACAGACAAATGGATAAAGATGTGGTCCATATATACAATGGAATATTATGCAGCCATCAGAGAGGATGAATACCTAACTTTTGTATCAACATGGATGGGACTGGAGATTATGCTGAGTGAAATAAGCACATAAATTCAATTTCACTTACTTGTGGAGCATAAGGTATAACATGGAGGACATTAAGAGAAGGAAAGGAAAAGTGAATTGGGGTAAATCAGAGGGAAAGACGAAGCCTGGCAGACTGTGGACTCTGAGAAACAAACTTGAGGGTTTTGGAGGGGAGGGCGATGGGGTATGGGTGAGCCTGGTGGTGGGTATTGAGGGCATGTACTGCATGGAGCACTGGGTGTGGTGTGTAAACAGTGAATCTTGGAACACTTCAAAAATAAAATTTTAAAAAAGTATCCAACATTAAAATTTAATTAGAATGTACAGTCTATTGACATTTAACAAAATTACTGATATGGTTGGGCACAAGTCTACCATCTTTCTCTAAGTTTTCTATGTCTCTTCAACCCTTTATTCTCCCTTTCCTGTCATTTTTTGGGTTAGACTAACTCTTAGTAATGCATTTGCATTTTTCAAATGGTAGAGATCCTTAACTAATTACAGTCTATCCGAGTTAGTATCACACCACTTTAGAAATAATGTAAAAACTTACAACAGTGTAATTCCATCTTAGTCTTTAATCCCCCTCCTTTGTCATTTTACTTCTCCATATGTTAACTCTTGATACCTGTATCATTCAGTAAGCACTTTGCATAGGCAAAATTGTCAGGTTAACTTTTTATGCTCATGTTCCCATGTAAGCCCTTGGAGAGGACAGGAGTGGTTTATATTCATAAATACACATTCATACACACTTTTTTAAGTTCAGCACCTACCTCATAAGCCTGTAATGTTTTGCTGATGAAGGTTTATAGATGTCAAAGTAGAATAAAGCATGTTGTCAGCAGTTCTTATAGATTAACAATCATTATAAAGACAAAGGTATTAAAAACTGATTATTCCAGATATGAGTCTGCTTACATATATAAACAATGTATTACAAAACTAACAAGGAACAGTTATTTACATTAGGGAAGGAAGTGATAGAATGGAGTAAGGAGCTACACTTCTTTGAATATATCATGTTTTTACTAGTGTGACTTTAGAACCATGTGAAATGCTTTTTGTAACATAAATTTTAAAATGTAACCCCTAAAAATCAAAGATAAAATTAAATACATGAACCTCAAAGGTAATCTATAAGCTAGCGTAACTACTAAAGAACTATTTCAAGTGACTTAAAAGTTCTGGGATTTAAATATATATCCTTACTAGGATATACCCTAAGGACAAAAACAAAAGCAAAGCTGAAAAAGTATTTTAAACTGTTTTTACTAATCACATGGTTGGTTGTGGTCTCAGGATTGTTTTTTGATATACGTAAAGTGAGATACAGATAAGCAATTTTGATAGTTGAATCCCATCAATCTGATGTCTTGAGAATTATAGTACATGACATAAGACAAATAAAATCCAGATTTAAGATAGAAGAGATAAAAACCTGAAAGTCCCAAATTTGAACCTTAAGTGTTAGTATGACAATGATGCACTTTATCATAAAAACAAAACATAATTTTCAAGTTCTGTCCACTGAAAGGCAACAACCAAAACAGAAGCAATGACCATCCTAAGGAGCCACTTTTCCTGAAAGAAATGGCTGACTTCAGGTCTAAGGCAGAAAGTGTACAAGACGAGCTTGTAAAACCTCTATATATGGAGAGCAAGGAACCCAGGAAAATTAGTAGTGTCATGTCAAAAAGAATGAGGAGTCATATGAAAAAGGCCCAAAGTATGACAATTTGAGCATCAATAAGGCTACTGCTGTAAAGGTTTGCAACATCTAATATTAAAATTCATGAGTTCAAGTTAATACCTACATAAAAAGAATTTACCATATTCGGTGGGTGCCAACAAAACAACTCATTTTGAAAAGAAAGATAAGTAAAGGAAAAGCATCAAATACTTAAGCCGTTCTTAAACAAAGGACACCACTGAGTAACCAAAGAACAGATTAGAGAAGTTTCTCTTTTCAGGGAGTATTCTAGCTTTAATTACACAACGAGAAATATACAAATTAAAATATCACCATATTGCAATCCCCAATGAATAAATACACATCTAGGCTTTAAGCATCAACATCTATGAAAATCCTAAAGAAAACAATCAGATACTTTGTGCCTGATCAGGAAGACCACATCATGGTCTGAAGCAGTCCTGACAAAAAGAAAAAGAAACCAAATTCCAATCACATTTCCATATTCAACTACAAATTCAAAAGATATCAGACAGGGGCACCTGGGTGGCTCAGGGTTAAAGCCTCTGCCTCTGCCTCCGGCTCAGGTCATGATCCCAGGGTCCTGGGATGGAGCCCCACATCTGGCTCTCTGCTCGGCAGGGAGCCTGCTTCCCTTCCTCTCCCTCTGCCTGCCTCTCTGCCTGTTGTGATCTCTGTCAAATAAATAAATAAAATCTTTAAAAAAAAAAAAAAAAAAAGGTGGGGCGCCTGGGTGGCTCAGTGAGTTAAAGCCTCTGCCTTCGGCTCAGGTCATGATCTCAGGGTCCTGGGATGGAGCCCCGCATTGAGCTCTCTGCTCCACAGGGAGCCTGTTTCCTCCTCTCTCTCTGCCTGCCTCTCTGCCTGCTTGTGATCTCTGTCAAATAAATAAATAAAATCTAAAAAAAAAAAAAAAAAGATAGCAGACAGCAGAGGAATATGCTAAAACTATACTATGGGGTTGCAATCAGCAAAATCCAAACTGTGAGGAATGCTTTCAGCAGTGCTTCTCAAACTATGTGATCAATCAGTTTATTTTTCCTTTCCTTTTTTCCCCTATTTTCAGTCCATCAGAAATCATTAGTAAAATACAAATAAATAAGTACGGAAGCCTAAAGCCCCATTTTTAAATGAGCATATCTAACAAATAGATATAAATAAAGTCACCGTCAAACTGCAACAGGGTTTCTAGACACTCAATTTCTGTACATAAGTCAACACAAAGTCGTATACTTTATGAACCAGCATTAGATTCCAAGACATTTATTTTCTTTTTTTTTTTTAAGATTTTATTTATTTATTTGACAGACAGAGACCACAAATAGGCAGAGAGGCAGGCAGAGAGGAGGAAGCAGACTCCCGCTGAGCAGAAAGCCCGATGAGGAGCTTGACCCCAGGACCCTGGGATCACGACCCGAACAGATGGCAGAGGCCCCAACCCACTAAGCCACCCAGGCGCCCCTCCAAGACTACATTTTGAGCAGAACAGATTTGTAGAACCAACTATCTCATTTATCTTAATTCTAAGAAGAGAAGAACATCCTTTCAAACTTTTTTTTTTAAGATTTTATTTGAGAGAGAGGGAGAGAGAGAGAGAGAGCAGGGTAAAGGGAGAGTGAGCAGCAGACTCCCCACTGAGCAGGGAGCCTGATCAGGGAGCTGAAGGCAGACACTTAACTGAGCTACCCAGGTACTCTGAGAACATCCCTACGTTAAAAATAATTAAAAAGACCTATCAAGCTAGTCACAGTGTATAACTTTATTCAGATCTCTTCAGTAAAACAAAAAATAACTTATGAAACATTAGAAAATTTGAACTGGATTTAAATAAGGAGTGTTTTTAATGATATTATTACTTAAAAAGAATCCTTATCTTTTAGAAACATAATGAAATGTGTATGGGTAAAATGACATGCTGAGATTTCATTTAAAATATAAGAGAAGTAAGAGTGGACATAAATGTACTTGGTTTTGAGTTGATAACTGTTGAAACTACATAATTAGTATATATGGGTAAATTATACTATTCTCTTCAATATTTTTTTCACATCTGAATATTAAAATAAAACTTTAAAGTTTTTAAAATCTGGCTTTCTTTAAGAATTCAGAACAGTTTTGGAGAGGCAGCCAATTCTCATAGCATTCTGTGCCAGAAACGGTAAAACTAAAAACTTTTATTAGAGGTGGTGCTGAATGCAGGCAATCTTTTATTGCTTTGGTGTCTAGATGATGAAATGATAGAAACTTTAAAAACCATTACACCCTTAACCAACCAGTAAGCAAACTACTATATGATATTCCGTATGTGTAGTGTGAATAAAGGAGGGAGGTATTTCAAAGTTTCCTGGAAAGAGTGCAGAACAATTCTAAAATTATATGTGAAGAGTCTACGTTTATTTTTAGCAAAACTCAAAAACCTTCTGTGTTTGGAGACCTAGGATAAAAATTCCCACTCCTCCATACAGGAACATTATTTATTTACCACGTATAGCTAACCATCAACATGTCACTAAAACAAAAATCACACCTACCACTTTTATGTTTCAGCAATTCCTTTTATTCCAGTACAGAATCCCAATTTCCACATAACTAATTTGAAAGAAATAAAGAGTTTCACACATTTTTTTAAAGATTTTTTACAAGAGGGACACCTGGGTGGCTCAGTTGGTTAAGCGGCTGCCTTCGGCTGAGGTCATGATCCCAGCATCCTGGGATCGAGTCCCACATCGGGCTCCTTGCTCAGCAGTGAGCCTGCTTCTCCCTCTGCCTCTGCCTGCCACTCTGTCTGCCTATGTTCGCTCCTGCGCTCTCTATCTGACAAATAAATAAATAAAATCTTTAAAAAAAAAAAAAGATTTTTTACAAGAGCATGAGCTGGAGGGAGGGGCTAAGGGGGAGAGAAAAGCAGACTCCCCACTGAGTAGGGAGCCCATGCAGGGCTCAATCCCCAGCCCCAAGATCATGACCTGAGCCGAAGGCAGATGCTTATTAACCAATTGAGCCACCCAGGCACCCCTCACACTTAATTTTTTAAAATTAAATTCTGAGGTTGGTCCAGACAAGATTAAAGCTCATATGTTATCTGATTTTAAAAACTTCTCCCTCACCTGTGTGGCTCAGTGGGTTAAGCCTCTGCCTTCCGCTCAGGTCGTGATCCCAGCATCCTGGGATCAAGCCCCATATAGGGCTTCCTTGCTTGGCGGGAAGCCTGCTTCTCCCTCTCCCACTCCCCTGGCTTGTGTTCCCTCTCTCGCTGTATCTCTCTGTCAAATAAATAAATAAAATCTTAAACAAAAAAAAAGTTTAAAGTCACAATTTCAACTTCCCAATTTCTTTAAAAAATAAAATAAAAGCTTCCCCCTAAGGAAAAGATTCCTTAAAAAGATTCTTACTTAATCTGACTACACTGCTTTAGCTTGCTTGCCAGCAACTTTTTCTCCAAACTTTTTTTCTCAAGATTTTATTTGACAGAGAGAGATTAGCAGAGAGAGCAGGGAGCAGGCTCCCTGCCGAGCAGAGCCCAATGTGGGGCTTGATCCCAGGACCCTGAGATCATGACCTGAGCCACCCAGGCGCCCCTTATTCTCCAAACTTTTAACAGCTCTTCTTGCTCTTACTACTTCACTCACCTATCAGGGATTTTTTTTTTTAAGATTTATTTATTTTAGAGAGCATGCACAAAGAGAGTGGGGGTGGAGGGGCGTGGGGGCAGAGAGAGAGAGGGAGGACGTCTTAAGAGTGCAACTTGAGCCAAAACCAAGAGTCGGACGCATAACCAGCTGTGCCACCAAGGCGCCCCTCACCTATAAGGGTTTAATTACAGCAGACTCCTGGCATTCATAAGCCACGCCCTCCCCACCCACCCTTTTCCTTAGTCTATGGCCTATGGCAGTCTGTTGTTTTGCTCAGGCTGTAGCTAAGCCTGAACTGAGTGTGCAATGAGTTTGGTGAGCAACAACAAGAAGTTGCTGCTTTTTGTTCTTCACTCCACTCTGGCTCACTGTGAGGTAATGTGCTACATGTGACAGGAGTAAGAGATCTAAAAAAGTAGTAGTTTTTCATTTCCTTCCATTCACTCTCTACTATTAACTGGTATACTGTAATCTTGGAAAAGCTGAGAAATCTGGTATTAAAGCAATTCAAAGTCAGCAGGCCTATGTCTGAAGCACACCTAACCTAAAAATTCACAGCACAGGGCTGTGTCCTGCACCCAACAAGCCACTGAATTATTTTTTTGCACCTTTACAACTTTTAACAAACATATTAAATAATTTAAATGGGTTAAAAGCAACTATAGCGGCCCACAGGAAGTAAAGGCTGCTCTGTCTTTGTAGTTTTTCAAGTTAATACTAAATGACTTGCTAGAAGCTACTTCAAATGGGTCCTGGCAGAAACTAGATGTTACCACGAGCAGAAAAAAAGATATTCCTGACACACTGAAAACAACAAGCAGTTTTACTCAAACCTATCTGGGGTCAATTATATGTAATCTAATTTCATCCAGAAAAATTAGGGAGTTTTAAGAAATCTTTGACCTGTACGTGAATGGCTGAAACAAAGTGAAACCCTGCTCTGCTATGACTTCGAGTAATATATGAAGAATCCTTAAACAAGTCACAAGGGTCTCTTGTCTGAAATCAGAGGCACACAAGTCTTTAATAAATCAGTCACAAACACAAGACGGTATTTTAAATATACAGTAGGAACATTTATTTTAACACTTCTAAAAGATATTTCTCCATGCCTGATGATTTGATATAAAAATCAAACACATCATACTTTCCCCATCAGTCTTTCCACATCAAGGGCAATCAGAAATTTGTACAACATGAATATTTGCTTCTGAAACAAAAATTACAAATTAAGTGATAACAAAAATACACAAATCAACTGGACCCTAAACAAATTTCTAATGAAGTCTTTCCTCTTTCCCCCAATCACCTAGAACTTCTTTCTTCAGCCTCATTCTGCTCCTTTTCCTTTCTCTGCTTGGCCATGAACTTCTGTTAAAAACAATTTACAATATAAAATATCTATTAGGTGTTGCTCTGCTGTGTGTGAAAACAATCTAATATATTTCACTGAATTTATAAAGAGCCTGATCCTACAAAACAGAGATTAGAAACACAGTGCCTTACATTAACATTCTTTCCTTCCATTCACCAGTCATCTGATATTTATGACATACCAAGTATTAATTACCCTTGGTGCTTGGGGATTCAGTGGTCAACAAGATAGGTAAGGCCCTTGACCTCATGGAGCTTATATTCTAGTGGGGGAAGAGAAACAATAAAAGAATAAATAAATAAGACAAATTTTTGTGCTGGTAAGCACTATAAAGGAAAGAAATACAATAAGGGAAGTGACCAAAGTAAACCCTTCTTGGCAGTCAGAGGGAGTTTTGTACTTCTAGCTAGGTCTGTCTTAAGCAAAAGTCTTTCTGGGAAGCTGACATTTGAGTCTAGACTTAGCTAAAAGTGGGGAAGAGGCAGCTATCATTAAATTTTTCAAGGAAAAGAAGTGGGACTGGGAGAGGGCAAAAGGAACAGGGATATGAAGGTGCAAAAGCAGCAAAGGGGCCTTTTATATGTATGAAACAAAAAAAATGAGAGCACCAGAAAAACTGCAACACAGTGAGTAATAACAGAGAGTGAGGTCAGAGAAACAGAAAGGAATCAGATCATGTAGGGCTTTACAGACCTACAATAAGAAGTCTGTGTTTTATTCCAAGTGTAATACAAAGTCAATAGAAATTTTAAAAGGAAAAATGACACAATAAAGTTAAGAGCATAGACAGTATAGCATAATGGTTAAGGGTTTGAGGCTAGAATAAAACAGAGCTAGGTTAAAATCCCAAGTCTGCCACTAACGAGTTTTGTGATCTTGGGATTAGATACTCTTTAAGCCTTTTTCCTCACCTTTAAAATTGGAATGATTAAAAAAAAGTAATAAAAAAGTTTGGAATGATAGCATCTACCTCATAATGCTGATGGGGAGGGTGTTAAATAAGCTTCCATCAAATAACAACTCAATGTTAGCTGAGTGTCAGTACCACAAATTCAATTTAGAGGCTATATAAAACAACTCTCAAACAGCTTCAACTATGGCTAATGATTCTCTAAAGGAGCACTTCCTAAATATGAGTACAACTTAAAAGGGGGGTGAGGGGTGTCATTAAATCAGTTTAGGAAATGGGTTAAATAAAGTTAAATAGATTCTGACTAGACAATTCACAAATTTTAGTATGTTATTGTCTGTTGACTCTGCAAGAGACCATCAGAATCTATGGTTTCCCACACTTCCACGGAGAATTACACAGACTAGTGATCTGTAGAATCTACCCTGGGGAATGCTGCCAGAGGAAAAGGAATAAAGACTAGACGTTCCCTGCAGTGTACAGTGAAGACTGTACTTTGGAACTACAGAAGAATAAAATGGCACAAAAAAGTTCTCCCGAAGTTAAAGAATATACATTCTGGGTGAACACTTAAGTAGTCTGATTACAGTATCACCTGGAGTATTTTATGAGGTGTTAAGAAAAAAAATTTACCTCTGTATTTTGCTTATGACGTGTACTCTTGCAGTGATTTGTCATTGCTTTTTCACCTGAGTAGAAGAGGGAACAAATTGGACAGAAGAATCCAGCCTTCGGTACAAGGAAGTCTAAATCTAGAGGACAGGAAGAAAGAGGGAAGAGAATGGAGGGAAATTAATATCTACGGCTGTGTTAATCAACTTCTCTAAACATGACAAACATGCTAATCATAGTATATACTTTTATAAACATAATATATATGGCTAAGTATCTAGGGATCAAGAGCAATTAAGCCTTTAATTACAAAACCGAGGGCTTCACTTATTTATTTTTAAGATTTTATTTATATATTTGACAGAGAGGGAGACAGCAAGAGGGAACACAAGCGAAGGGAGAGTGAGAAGCAGGCTGAGCAGGGAGCCTGATGTACGGCTCCGGACCATGACCTGAGCCGAAGGCAGATGCTTAATGACTGAGCCACCCAGACACCCCCTGAGGGCTTTATTTTTTTAACATATTCTGCAATACTCTAGAGCCTCCAGGATATCATGAAATTTCTGCAGAATAGCAATTCGTTGAAAAAGAATCTAATGGTGTTTTTGAAATGAACATCTTTGGAATCCCATTACAATAAAAGCAGAAAGAAAGAGGCAGAACGATGGCAACTGTTTGCCTGAGGAATATGCTGAGTAAACAGATATGGTGCTCCTTTGGCCTGTTTTAGCTGGCCACAGTCTGCTAGCTTTTCAGCATGTTTATACTTTACTAAAATTTCCGCCTGGGCAAGTGTAACTTAGTTCTTACCACAGCAGCAAAGAAAGTACCAGAATTAAAAAAAAGAAAAAAAAAAAAAAGACTTATCCCAGACTTAAAAAACAAAACAAAAAAATCCTTGCTAGGTAAAAAAAAACTATTTCTGTTTTCAGAAATGCCAACAGTCATCTAAACAACAGAACATTTACTATGGTATTGAATTTTTATTTCATATGGATAAGGAAAAATGTCATGTTTACTTTACCTTCAGGGACATCCGGTACTACTGATTTCCCTAAAGAAGAGTCCTCAATCTTCTTACGTTTTCGTTCTGGTTCTGAATCCTTTAATCCAGATTCCTTACCAACTAAAATCATTAAATTTTTCAAGGAAAAGAAGTCATTCAAAATACATTTACAGTATGTAAAGCTAACACCAGATAATCCCTGCCTTCAAAGTTAATTTATGGCTCATCTCTCTAAGTAAACCTTCCTTGGCTGATCCCACTGGATCACTCTTCCAAGATTCTTCAATGTTAGAAATAAACAGACTAAAGCTAATAGCATATTTTATTTACACATTGTTCTCAAAAGAATTTAAAGAGTAATGGAAGAAGTTCAAGCTCTGTAATTCTGTCAAGAGTTATAGTTAACTCTCCTCTGTAGGCAAAGGGCTGGGGTAGGAAAGAGTGTGGATTGAGGAGAAAAGGACATGGGCAGAAAATAATTCTCATGCCCTATACTGAGGCCCTCCCAGTCAAAAAATACTGAGCCTACACTGATAAAGACCCCTGTACAACAGGATCACAAGCAACATCACAAATGTTCAAGTCCACCAAAGTAAGTAACATGTAAGAAACATGCAGTTTTGGCAGACTCTGCATAATATGATCTTGGGGAAGACAAGAAAGGAAACTGGTTCCAAGCAATCCCAGTTACTCTCAGTAGCTATTAATATCTTTTTGTTACAGGGTAGCTGACAAGTCCCCTTCACATATATACCCTTCATTTAGCTTTTATCTCATGTGAGATAGGCAGATCAAATCACTATTATCCTTATTTCTTCATAGATGGAGAAAGCAAAATCAAGACGTAAGAAACTGGCATGACCAAGGCTACAACGCTTTTAAGTGACAGAGGTTAGAAGCAAAGTTTGTGACTTCAAGTTCAGTGTTCTCTTCATGCAACTGGGCCACTCAACAAATCTGAGGGGATGGAGAGGAACAATGAAATCATTTTTTTAAAAAGATTTTATTTATCTGACAGAGAAAAGACACAGTGAGAGAGGGAACACAAGCAGGACGAGTGGGAGAGGGAGAAGCTCCTACGGAACAGGGAGCCTGATGCAGGGCTCGATCCCAGGACACTAGGATCATGACCTGTGCTGAAGGTAGACGCTTAATGACTGAGCCACCCAGGTGCCCCATGAAATCATTATTTACTCCTCTCTTATTCCTTGTGTGTGTGTGTTTTTTTTTTACTGGTCATCAAGTCCTAAAGAGTTGATTTTAAAAAAAGGTTATCTCCCTTTTCTTGACTTGATTAAAACAGCCTCTAGTCTCTTCCTACAACAGTTTATTCTCCCATCAGAGTAACTAATAAACTTTCTCAAACATATTTGCTTCTGCCACTCCAAAGGGATGTTTATGTTGTAATAATAAATATATATTATATATAATCATATAAATAATTACTTAAATAGACGAGGATAAATACTTTAGGTTTAAAATTGTTTAGAAAATTACTTTTTCGGGGCGCCTGGGTGGTTCAGTGGGTTAAAGCCTCTGCCTTCGGCTCAGGTCATGATCCCAGGGTCCTGGGATCGAGCTCCACATGCGGCTCTCTGCTCGGCAGGGAGCCTGCTTCCTCCTCTGTCTCTGCCTGCCTCTCTGCCTACTTGTGATCTCTCTATCAAATAAATAAATAAAATCTTTAAAAATATTACTTTTTTGGGACGCCTGGGTGGCTCAGTTGGTTAAGCGGCTGCCTTCGGCTCAGGTCATGATCCCAACGTCCTGGGATCGAGTCCCACATCAGGCTCCTTGCTCAGCAGTGAGCCTGCTTCTCCCTCTGCCTCTGCCTGCCTCTCTGTCTGCCTGTGCTCGCTCTCTCTCTCTAACTAATAAATAAATAAAATCTTAAAAAAAATTTTTTTAAATATTACTTTTTCTTCAGCTAGGTTCTTCTGTCAAACATATTGTCCATTAACAGAAATAGTTATATAAGCAGTAAATAAGTCACTTTTCCCTATTCTTCAGTTGAGAGGAGGCAGTTCTAAGAAAGCTGGTAGCTGCAAACAGAAATCCTGGGGCGAAAACACCCTCATGAGATCATGCTAGGAGCTATTTGTCAGATTACTAAACCACTACCTATGGCTTGGTATCACGGAGAGGTTATGGAGAAGAACAAAGGAGTGTACCCACTTGGCCATGGGAGACAGCTTCAAGAAAGAACACATGACCAAGTAAGGCATAATGCAGAGAAGTCAAGTAAGACTGAATAAGGAAGGGAGAAAAACTTAATAAATCAAGTTGGACAACAATCCAATGGGGGCTTATCAATATACACTTCAGAACTGTAGTTTAGAAAGAAGCCAAAATACATTCACAGTTCACTGGGAGGAAGAAGTAAAAATAGGTGATTCCTTCCAGATACTTTCCCCTGAAAGGAAAAAGAGACAAGGTGGGAGCCAGAAGGATTCAAAGGTTAAGGGCATGGTTTTTTAAATAAATGGGAAAGACCTGACCATATTTTGTATGTGACTTGTCAAGGAAGATAAAACAGAAGGTGGCAGAGAGTGGACCTCCCGTACTTGCTCTGGTAAATGGAAATAAAAACAAGGGTATCCAGAGAGGAATGAGCTGGTTAAAGCCAAGTACGTGATGCAAAGAGAGAAAAGACTTATATTACACCCGGTCAGGAAATGGGGAAGAAAGGAGGCCTTTAACAGATTGTGGAGCAGCACCGACAGCCCAGCTGAGATCAGGTTCAATCAACTTGGACTCAATGACAGTTGGCAGTTTTTCCTTAGAGAAGACAGAATAGAAAAGCAAGAGGAAAGGAGGGTGTATCAAAGAGAACGTACAAAGGATCCCCTGTAGTGCTGTTCGAGTCACCCTAGTAAATGATTTTTCGCTCTAACTCTGAATCTGTTAACATGAGATCTGGAACTGTGTGCTTCTTTTCCTATCCTTCTATTATTTTTGCTATTAATATAATGGACACAATGACAAATATTTGAGGGACTAGAGTATCTCCCTTACTAAACACCGGTCCGTACTTGTTTCAACATAAATTTTTTCAATGTTAAGACATCTTTGGCTGGCTGCATGGCAGCCTCCACAAAGCAAGGGATCTGGGTCCACAAATAAGAGCTGGTAAGCAGTGATTTCTACTTGATGCTGCAACATGATCAGAATAATCTTTCACATATATCATTTCCACAAATTTGTCATATTCTACTGTCACATTCTATCACAAAAGGGATTGCCTATTATTGTTATCCATTCCATTATGTTCCATTATCTCTAAATTACAAAGACCAAAATCTTTATCCAGATAAGGCTGCTTTCCCCACCCCCACCCCCACTCTATTTCACTGTTTTTCTACTTCTCTTCTTAGATGGTAGACCTTTAAGAACTTCAGCCACTACCTTGTGTTGTGTTACTCTCTACTCTCCTCCCCACTTCCATCAATCCTGCTTTACCTTCACAGATTTGGAAGGCCTCTTCACTTTTCATTGGGTTTGTCGCAACAGCTTTTCCCGATGCTGGTGTTTTCCCAATTCTAACTCTCTTAGTTGGCGTTTTAGCTTTAAAAAGAAAGTGTGATTTATTGCTATAGTAATGGTATGCCATTCTTAGTTCAGAAATTATTTCGATCTCCCTAAAGTGAGCTAAACCTATTACTCTATACAATCAAAATATTACTTGAAAGTGAAATGACACCTTTACAATTTTTTCTAAATCCTAAATCTGAGAAAAACTGGGAAGCAACCTGGTATAATATCCTTCTACTAATGAAAAGCTGTCTTTTCCAGGAACACAAATATACCATTTCCATTCTAACTTGAGCACTCTAGTTTACTTTCCAGCTTTGTCATCTTTTTTTGGAAGAATGATAACTCAGGACAAAGTCTGCTCTGTAACTAAAAGCAATCTGTAAACTTGTACACATTCCTTTGGAAAATATCACAGGCCATCACTCTTTGTTAACTTCTTATATCAATATAGGGGCAATTATGAGTAATGTTACATCAAGTTTTAAAATTTTAAATGTAATCCCCTCAAAAAGCAGAAAAATTACTACTTCTAAATATCTACCTGCTAAGTGTCTTTGAATCACGGTTTTCAGATCCTCTTCCTTAACATTCTCACTTACTGAACCAACTTGGGAAAAGGCTTCAAGTTTCGTCTTCCTTGAGTCCGTAGCTCTCTTTTTCCTATCCCCTCTTTTATCTGTGGGACGGTCATTTCTGCTTTGTGCTAACTCTACTTTTAAATCATTGTCTCCATCTTCCTCTTCTCCAACTTCATCAACAGTAACAAAATTAAGCTCTTCTTTAAGGTTGTTAAAATCTGCCAGAGAGTCTTCGTCCTCTTCAGTTACTTCATCCAAAGTCACTAAATGCAGATCACTGCTGTCATCCTGTATTTCATCTACAGTAACTAAAGTAGAAGGGTCTTCAGGCATCTGGGAAGAAATGAACTCAATGGGATCCCTTCCAGTACTTCCCTCATCACCTTTAGCATTTAAAGTGTCAAAAGTTAAGTCGGCTGACTCATTTAAAGGTAGCTCCTCAACTTCTCCAATTTCATCCACAGTTACCAAACGTTCCTGTTTGAGGAGATCTTGCTCTTCAGCCACTGACAGTACAGTAACATCTTTAGGTTCACTGTGGGAAATACAATCATCTTGATCAATTAACTCATCTAATGTAAGGAGTGAATTTGAATTTTTTACCATTTCTTCCATATTTATTTCTTCTTCATCAATTACTTCATCCACAGTGACTAGAGCTTGTGCTAGGTGTGCAGCTCCATCCTCCTCTTCCCCAATCTCATCCAATGTTACAAAAGATAATTCCCCCTCAACAACACGAGGGGCAGGAGTCTTCCCTTTCTTCTTCTTTAAGTTAAGTTCAGAGGAAGGGGTATTTTTGAGAGTATCTTTTCTTTTTCCCTTTAGTGGGTTTTGCTTGGCTTGAAAAGTATTTACTTCTTCTATAACCTCATCCACAGTGACAAATTCATCCAAATTAAATGGAAATAATGGTTCCTGTTGAAGAGACTAAAAAACAAAAACAAAAACAAAAACACAGACCTGTGAACAGAACCAATTACTGATAACTGGTTACGTTCCAAATAGTCCCAACAAATGTGCATGAAACATTATCTGTGAGAATTTCAGTGCAAAGAAGTTTCCTTTAGGCTGAAATAAACTATTTTTTAAGGCAACACAAATGAATTAGCTCTAATTCACAAGGCAAACAATACCAAAGGTAAAATCCTAACAATATCGATCTAATTCCACCTTTACTTAAATTCAGTTAAGATTGCATTTCCTAAACGATGTCCAGGTTTTTGAAATATGAAACACAAAAAAATACTACATTTAGAGTATTTATCAAACAATGTAGAGCATTTATCAAAGTACAATGTGAAAAATTCATTGTTCCCTATTATATGATATCTAACAAATGTTCTAGGAGACTTATCCCGCTATTAGAAGCACCTTGAATGTAGCTAGAAAGTAAATAGCTAACCATGTGTAATCTAATTAGCTACAACATTAATATAGAACACTATACAACATTAATATATTAATGTTAATGTTAAACATTAATATAAATATACAACATTAATATAAAGTTTACATTTAGAGAAGGTTGTATGAAAAAATTCTTACTAAATAAGACTTAATGCCAAATATAACGGCACTTGAAAAAAAATAGTATCTCTAATTTGAAAAATGGTGACACTACTAAAGAAAATAAATTCCCAGCAGGCCTCCTACAAATTTAATATGTTATCAATGACTGATTACTAGCATATATAATGACATAAGAACATATACCCAGTAATTTTGGGGGGAAGAAACATGTAAGCATTTATACTATCAGTTTATTAATAAGCCAACAGAAATATCATCCTTATTATGCTTTTTTTTAATCCTTATTATGCTTCTTAAACTACTAACATTTCTCCTCTGTGGCCTGATAAACTCTACCCTGACCGAAAAAATATTCTATGAATGGAAAAACCTAAAATATCAAACAACAACAAAAATAACACATTTATTTGGCAGGAGAGCTTAGTCCCAGGAAAGCAAATCTTAGATCCTATCCAGTTAGGTTAAACTGAGCCATCTCAAAAGGACCACCTGTTCAGAAGTTCCACAAAATGGCAAGGATTCTAGTCAAACACCAGTCTTCTTTAACACACATGATTCTATTGTGTTTATAACCTACTGCTGCCAATAGGAGATTGGAGGGACTTTTCTACTCTAATTCCCTTCCTGTCCCTGTGTAACTTATTGCCCTTCACCATGAACACCAACAACTTAGCCTAGCTCAAGGTCAAAAAACAAATTGGTGGTAGCGTCAAAAATAAAATATCTCATTCCTGTCTCTTGCTCTGTTATCAAATTGATTATTATAGGAGAGACACTAGTGGTAAGATAGATGAACTCTTCTGTGGAAGGATAGAATAGAAGGCTTATTAGTGTTAGTGAATTGTTTCTCACCTCTTTAGATTTGGAACTTCTACCAGTGGTGCTTTTAGGATTCTTAGTGTTTTGCCCAGCCATGGTCTGAAATATTAAGTAAAAAATACAGAAAAATAGAATTTACAACCATGTTATTAATGTTCTTTTTTTAAAAAAAAGAATCCAAACACCAAAAAATATCCAAACACATTCAATTATGCAAATAGTTAACAGGTATACCACACTAAGTCAACAATCATTTTAATACCATAGGCATCATCTGTGTAAGTTGTAGGTAAATTCAGTTTCACTGATCTTTTCTTCCCAATACCCACAATGTCTAAGTTAGGCAATCAGTAAGCCGATAAAGAAGTTTCAATTTAAAAGAGAAAACGGTTTCCTATTCAGAAGCAGAGTAGTAAATCACCTCAGGAGAGTCACTGCAGACTTTTTTTTTTTTAAAGCACACCTGTATTTCTGACCACATTTTATCCAAACAATGCTTTTCAAACCTGTTAATAAATTACAAACTTGAGCTTACTATTCTAAATGTCTACTGGCTTACATCAGTGGAATCATTAAGAGAAATGGGAGCTTGGGAGTGGAGTGAGGAGATGAAAGTACAAAACAAGATTACATCTCCTACTCCAAACCTACAACAGCAGAGCTACTCATCTCAAAGATACACTGAGCCATTCTTCCTACCCTCCTCACCTTATTGTTGCTGTCATGCCGTTTCATGACGGAGGGTCTAGCCTCTGTTTCCTGAGATTGTTTTGTAATATCCCTGTAATCCAGTTCAGAATCCTTGCCTTGCAGGGCTGAGATCCTTCCACTGCCTCCTCTGGTAACACCGCTCTGACTGGGTTTGAATTTATTGCTGCTTTCAGCCAAGCCTGACCTGGCACTTGTAGGTTTAAGGAGACCCAACTCCTTGGCTGAAAGCTTCTTTTCAGCATTAATTTGATCTCTGAGTACAGATTTCAGAAAACTTTTCTGGTTCTCGGATTTTGAAGTAGCTTTTGCCTTTGGAGAGGAGACCATACCGGCTTTGATGCTTGATTTAGTGCTAGATGTATTTGATACAGCCAACATACTAGTTTTACTAGTTTCATCAGGCTTATTAGCCTGACCCATTCCTTTATTCGGGTATCCCTTGGTCACAGCATTTTCTGCAGGCTTTTCTTTCACTGCTGCCACGATCTTTTCCAACTTCTCTGTAACCATCCTAGCATCATTCTTTTCAGCCTTCTCTGTTCCTATTTGCAGATCCATTCTGGTTTCCTTACTATTAAATTCATTTTCCTCCTTTTCATCCATGTTACTTTTCTCAGAAATTCCCTTTGTGCTCACTGCCTTCTCATGCCCAGTGGAAATTCCTGGTACCAAGGCCATAACACAAGTAGATGGTACTATTTCTGAAACAGTTTCATGTTTGTCCACTTCAGCTACAGCTTCTATCATAGACTGTGTAATTCCAGAAAAGAAATCTTCTGCTTCAGATGGAGATTCTTCTAGAATTCCTCTGATGTTCCTTTCTTCTATAAATGCAGTGTCGGATGTTGATAATTCTGTTGTAGGGTTAATAATTTCTGCCTCTTCCTTCTCAAAGTCACTGGTATACACCTGCTGATTTAAAACACACTCCTCTACATTTTCAGTGAATAATTCAATACTTATTGGAGTGGATGCTACAAGAGGAATTTCCACTTTGACCTCTTCTTCTTGAGTTTCAACTTCCAATGTTTCAATAGCAAAGTCCGAGTCACACAGTGCCTTTTCAGGTTCTTCCTCACAAGTTTCTTCCTGCTGTACAGATGTTTCTATTTCAACGTTGGGAACAGTTTCTTCTTCAACCTCACTAGGTTTAACAGAGAGACTATCAGCTGCTGTTTGGACCTCACTTTCATCAACTGGACTGTTTCTCAAGTCAGGGCTAAAAGTATTTAAAAACAAACAAAAAAAGAACACAAACAAAACACAAACAAAAATCAAACTATGATGAGAATTCAACCATTATAAATAATCCTGTTGATGCCAATTGTTAAGACTTCCTGATGCATTAGTAATAAGCACTGGGAAATCCAGCCAATCAGAATTAAAATGGTTAAGATGTTTTGACATAAATATGTAAGCAATATAAAATTTTAAGAGATCCTCCACTGCCCTGAAGATTTCTTTTTAGTTCAAAGGAAATAATGGCAAAATTATGACCACTGATACAATCCTTACAACCAATTTTTCCCTTCTGTGTCACATTTGCACTACACATAAGGAGGCTGAATGTGAATCTAAGACATCCCAAATTATTAAGATCTTCCCAACAATGGCTACTGAAATAATAAAATATCTGTATAGTTCTACAATGAAACTAACAGTCCATGCACTGAAATTTAAAACTTTCAGTGAATCTTACCTAAAATGAACAGAAACTGGTAGGGAGAAAAGGCTATATTCCTAACAATGTCAATTTTTTTTTTTTAAAGATGTGAGACAAATTTGATTTTCCCAAGAACTGTATTTATTAATAACAATACCTAAAAGAAAACTTCCTTTGAAGTATCTTTTAAATACGCTATTAAAGTTAGAGGCATCTTAAAGTAGGTGCCTTTGGCTACTTGAGAGAGAAGGTATATATTAAAAGAAATCTTTCCAGTTACAGAGAATAACTTAGAATTCTAATACATAATTTAAAATTTTAAGTAAAATTATTCAGAAGAAATGAAGAAAATACATGCCAAGTACATGCAATTGATCTTATTTCACTGTGGTCTTCCCAAATCCAAGGTAAACAAAAATGTGTGGGATTCTGTAATTCAACTTATTTCACAGACAGAGACAGAAAAAACTATTTTTATATTTATATTCCATAGGTCAGAGGTTATCTTGAAGAGTGACAAGAAAAATCTTAGCTTCCAAAACAATGTCCAGCATGCTGTCAACGCAAATCAAATTTAACAAATATATTCACTTAATCCATTAGAAGCAACTGGTTAGAGGAAGACACCAGAAAGTGATACCGTATCAACACCTCATATTAAAGAATATTGGTTTTTTTTTCCTTCTACTTTTCAAGGAAGGAGGGGATGAGACATTCCCTTGATATGCTTCCCAAAAAGTGGCCATAATACCCTTTAGTTAATGCAAGGTGATGTGTATCTGTGTCCCGAGATGTTAATATTTCAAAACTTTGGAAAAAGTAAGTGCTCCCATATCAGGGTCTAATCATTTGAACCAATAAACTGGTCTTCCCCACCAAAGACGGTTAAGTTTAAACTTCCAAAGGAGATCTAAGAGATCAGAGAAACACCTCCTGATGAAGTTATAGAAGCAGAGAGTCTGAGGAATTTAAGTTCAACAGTCTGTAACCACACACCTTAATTAATATGTATTCTACTCATTTGTGTAAGCTTCCTCTGTATGCTGAAAGGGTTTAAAACTTCTTTTTTGAAATTATTCACATCGCTTAAATTCAAAAATACCAATGGCTGATTTTAAGTGTTCCAAATTCTTAGAACTAGTCAGAATAAAACTTGTGGCCCAGCACAAATACGACAAAGGTAAGAAGTTCTGACATTCAGTTACAGCAGTTATGTAAATAATACTTCTCAAATATGAGCTATCATTTTTAAATTATGACTTAATATCTAACAAGGAAGATTAAATTCAAATTCCTGCCTCATTACAGAACTGCACCATTAACCCTAAAGGCTTTATAAATTAGGGTTATACAAAAACAGCAATCTACTCAGCTAGAAGGGTAACAATGGAGATTTTGATTCCTGGCTCTAGGATATAGCAAGTCCTTCCCCTTTACCATATTTAAAGTTTGTCAATAGAAAAAGCTATTATCTTTTATGCAAAATGGATCACTATGCAGTTTTAATACTTCAAACAGAGTATGGACCTACTTGAAAAAATGGCTTAATATGCTGTTTGTTTGTGTGTGTCTTTTAAAATTACAGTGTTGGGGCACCTCGGTGGCTCAGACAGTTGAGTGCCTGCCTTCGGCTTGGGTCACGACCCCTGACCCCAGAATCAAGCCCTGCATCAGGCTCCCCGCTTGGTGGAGAGTCTGCTTCTCCCTCTGCCCTTCACCATGCTTGTGTTCTATCTTAAATAAATAAATAAAATCTTAAAAATAAATAAATTTATAGTGCTTTTTCACAGAATTCATTTACCAAAAATTAATGTCTAGTTCTTTGGCTAATATGGGAAAAAGTCTCCATGTTCATGAGGTTAGCCTGTAAAAGTCCATTTGAGATGTCAAATAAATGAAATAATTAACACCAGAGTTAAAAAAAAACCCAGTCTTTTAGAGATCAAAGGAAAACTCAGTCATATTTTGGGAAATGCACAAGAAAGAAATAGGAAAGGGATTCAGGGTATAGGTATCTAATTTCTACCTCTGACCCACTTCCATTCTCCCATAATACCACGGTTTCAAAACAAAAAAAGCTGGGTGTGAGAACAAAGGTTAACAACCATACGATATACTTTTCAAGAAACTTTAGACTGCAACTTAACAATACTGGAGATTAGTATTTATTTAAGAGGACCACTGAGTACTTTCCAACATTGTTAATGGGTTGGTGAAAACTGTACCTTGTATCCTTATTTGGAGCCTTAATCACATGAAAGGTAAATACGGTTTACATGAGAGGGGATGAGAAAAGGCAAAATGTAGAATATTACTAATATATCCATAAGAGATTTCCTTTAAATAGGAAATATATTTAATATTCATATATTCATGATGAATCTGTACCTGCAAGTCCTTCAAAAACAAAAACAACACAACAAGTACCAGTATTTTCCCAGGATCAGTTTACTCTAATAAAGAAATGTGAAGTATTTGGGCCCATCCCACATCTTTTTTTTCCAATATCACGTAAGTCAGAAAAAAACTGACTGCAAAATGGGAATTATTAGTACTAGAATTTTTAAAATTAACTTTATAAGATTACCATAATAGACAACTATCTGTAAACTCCTTAAGAAGAATCTTTGACTTGGAAGTCAAGATAATGAGAGGAAAAACCAGAACACAGACAATAGCTGTTCTTGCAGACCTAAAACTATGTCAAATGAAATCTATAAAATGAGATTAATCTATAAAATGAATTTTTGGAAAAGCCTATTCACTTAGCCAGAGTTACTGTGGCCAACTGTAGGTCCATCTATATTACATGTAGTATTATCTATTTATTGCCCTTTGTGGGCTTTTAGAGCCAACAGTGCTCTTGGTATTACTTCTTAAACATGTGAATGTAATTGGTATGATGGTGTACAACTTTAAAAAAAGTCTGTGCTGGCAATATATGTATAGCAAACCTAATTGCTTAAAGTTACCACCATATTTCAAAGCACTCTTAATCATCTTTATCATTTAAAAGCTTCATATAAGAATTATTAAGAAAAATCCACAGAACACCCTGCTTTGGGATGCCTGAGTGGCTCATTTGGTTAAGCTGCTGCCTTTGGCTTAGGTCATGATCCCAGGGTCCTGGGATCGAGTCCCGCATTGGGCTCCTTGCTTGGCAGGGAGCCTACTTCTCTCTCCACCTATGCCTGCCACTCTGCCTGCTTGTGTGCTTGCACTCTCTGACAAATAAATAAATAAAATCTTTAAAAACAAAACAAAACAACACCCTGCTTTTCAGGCATCCTAAAATTAGTGCGTCAAATTAAACAAACTTTCCATATTTAAACACTTTCAAAATGCTCTTTCAAACTGATAAGCTCTTACCACACTGACCTCTAACAAGTAAGAACAAATCACTTAGTATTAAAGAAGGGAAAGAATTCTAAATCAGCGATTTCCAATGAAGAGCAGTAAAAAGAAGGTTATTAGTTGGTGGGGCAAAGGTGGTGATAAAGGCGGTATACGTCAGGATGAAAAAGTCACTCAGAAGAGGGTGTACTATATGTGGTCAGACCAAGACTTGTGAGTCACTAGCCTATGTATACACTGAAGAACAAGTTTTCACCTTTCATCCAAGCTTTCATAATTATGTTGTTTTATAAATATCTTTTTCCCCACACCAGTGGTCTTCAAAAAGTATCAAAATATATACTGAATACCTTCTTTTTGGATTTAAGTCAATGAAATTTTAGAAGATTGTACAAAATGATTAAAATTTCATTACTGTGTTTAACAATTTTGGAATAGAAAAATCTATAAGAATGTAATGCTGATAACGGAGTCGAGCTGTTCAAGAGTTTAGCAAAACATTACATAAAGAAGTCATATTTATGTATTTAATTCAAACTGTGTTTACAAATTTAGTTTTTCTAAAAAAAAAAAAATCAGTAAATACCTGGAAGAGAATAAAATACAAACAAAACAATGCCTGGTCAAACAGTCAAAAAAAAAAAAAAAAAAACCACCAAAAAACCACATACATACACCCTAACATTCATATACATATACACAAAATAGACACGAGAGCTACAAACATTTTACTACAAGTGAACAATTATCATAAAATACAGAAACAAAATTCAGTAATTAATACTATGCAAAAATGTTAGTAAGCTTAAAGCAACATACCTTTCTTTTCCTAGTTCTGGGTCTTTGTCAGCTTGAGCCTGTAACACAATTCCACATTTCATTAGAGGCTATTCTATGGGATTTTAAATATTTAACCTATCAACGCTATGTTTTCTGTTCTTAAAATCTAAGCTAAAAAAACAAGACCACATCTTAAAAATATATCAAAACAGTTTTTAGTGTCCAAGTAGCTATGAGGTTCTAGAATTATTTTATTTCTTTCTTTTTTTAAAGATTTTATTTACTTAATTGACAGAGAGAGATCGAAGTAGGCAGAAAGGCAGGTAGAGGGGGAAAGCAGGCTCCCCAGTGAGCAGAGAGCCCGATGCGGGGCTTGATCCCAGGACCCTGAGATCATGACCTGAGCGGAAGACAGAGGCTCATCTACTGAGCCACCCAGGCGTCCCTAAAATTATTTTCTCATTAGATAAAGAGCCCTAAGTTAGGTGATAGAGAATAATGGACATACAGCAATTAATGAGAAAAAAGTCTCCTTAATGTTGATATAAAGTTAAGAAACTCTTTTGGATGCCTGGGTAGCACAGTTGGTTGAGCATCAGACTTGGTTTCAGCTCAGGTCATGATCTCAGGGTCCTGAGATCAAGCAACTGCATCAGGTTCCATGCTCAGGTGGTAGTCTGCATGAGATTCTCTCAGCCCCTCTCCCTCTAGCCCTCCTCCCATGTGTGTGCACACACATGTGCATGCTCTCATTTTCTCTCTCTCAAATAAATACAATCTTTAAAAAAAAGAAACTTTTTTAGGGACGCCTGGGTGGCTCAGTTGGTTGGGCAGCGGCTGCCTTCGGCTCAGGTCATGATCCCAGTGTCCTGGGATCGAGTCCTACATCAGGCTCCTTGCTCAGGAGGGAGCCTGCTTCTCCCTCTGCCTCTTCCTGCCACTCTGTCTGCCTGTGCTTGCTTGCTCTCTCTCCCTCTCTCTCTCTCTGTCAAATAAATAAATAAATAAAAGAAAAAAAGAAAAAAAAAACTTTTTTGTCTTTAAAGGCTTGGAAATACTGCTTTTTTTTTTTTTCCAAAAATAAAAACCTGAAATATCAACATCTTCATTGTCCAATTATTATTTAAAAAGATTTCTATTGGGACACCTGGGTGGCTCAGTTGGTTAAGCGGCTGCCTTCGGGTCAGGTCATGATCCCAGCGTCCTGGGATCGAGTCCCACATCGGGCTCCTTGCTTGGCAGGGAGCCTGCTTCTCCCTCTGCCTCTGCCTGCCTGTCTGCCTGTGCTCGCTCTCTCTCTCTCTAACAAATAAATAAAATCTTAAAAAAAAAAAAAAGATTTCTATTAATAAGGGAGATGAGGTGACTTAAGCTTTCTACTCAAAATACCTAGTGGCACTGGGTGACTCAGTCGTTAAGCGTCTGTCATCAGCTCAGGTCATGATCCCAAGGCCTCGGGATGGAGCCCCTCACTGGGTTCCCTGTTTGTCGGGAAGCCTGCTTCTCCCTCTCCCACTCCTCTGCTTATATTCCCTCTCTCAGAGTCTCTGCCAAATAAATAAATAAAATCTTAAAAAAAAAAACCCACAAATACCTAGAAATGCTGAACAAAATTTAACAATTCTTTTTCTTTTTGTTTTTAAAGTAGTCTCCACACCCAGCATGGAGCCCAATGTGGAGCTTGACCTCATGACCCTGAGATCAAGACCTGAGCTGAAATCATGAGTTGGATGCTTAACCAATTGAGCCACCCAGGCACCCCTAACAATAATCCTTTTAAACATACTTCTGAACCACCAAGAAAATCAATGTCCTAGGGCCCAAAACAGAAGCAGAATTAAGATGCAATGCCTAGGGGCGCCTGGGTGGCTCAGTGGGTTAAAGCCTCTGCCTTCGGCTCAGGTCATGATCCCAGGGTCCTGGGATGGAGCCCCGAATCGGGCTCTCTGCTCAGCAGGGAGCCTGCTTCCCCTCTCTCTCTGCCTGGCTCTCTGCCTACTTGTGATCTCTATCTGTCAAATAAATAAATAAATAAATCTTCAAAAAAAATTTTTTTAAATAAATAAATAAAATGCCTATGTACCAAGCACAGGTCCAGACACTGGACATATCACTGAACAAAAGAGCAAAAACCTTAGAGCTTATATATACCAGCTATAGATAGGCTGCTTCTCTGGGAATCATGTGCTCTGAGTTGAGAATTACCTTTCTTTAGATATATTAAAAACTGAAAATTATACTTTAAAGAAAGTTGAATAATGTGCTTAGAAAGGATTTCTGGTGTAGGTGATGGGAGTCCCAGAGTAAAGGCCTTCTTTACTGGGGCATTTTCTTGGGTATGCAGTCTACACTTTAATGACACATAACCAAAATTAAAGATGACAGTTGATAAGCCCCATCCATAGTATTTACAAGCAGTCTTCCCATTCATGGGAAAAGCTTATGGGAAAGAGAGCAGCCTGCATGACAGCAGAGGAAATTTGTATCAGATACCTATTTTAGCTAACTTGCTTCTTTATTCATAAAACAAATGCACAAGAGAGAGTAAGATAAGGATACAAAATGGACTGAAGATATTTCAGACAATGAAATACTCCACAAAATCAGTATAGGTGCTACTTCCAGAAAGAACATTAAACTTCAAAAAGAAGAAATAATCAAAAAAAAAAATAAGAGAAAGACATTCTTCAGGTGAAGGAACACACTAATCTTTATAAATTCACTGAGTGCTCTAAAGCAGGATATATGAGTAAGTCCCAAACCAAGATAAAACCTTGCTTACTGGGCTAGCCATAATGATCCTCCCCAGAGTTTCTGAATCATCCAATTTGTCCTTAAGGACTTAACACTTGCCCTTCAGTTTAAAAGCCTTCTCTCCTTTTTATCGAATAATGTGTTTTATTGCCCTTCAGTTTAAAAACCTCCTCTCTTACTTTGTTCAGGTCTCAAATAACTATTCCTCAGAGGGACTATCCCTGCCACTGTAAAATAAACATTCCCCCGAATCCATTACTGGCTACTCTTTTATCTTGATTGGTCTCCACAACTCTTCATAGCATTTCTTAACCACCTGACACTGAGTGTGTGTACATGTTTATAGTCTATCTTCTCCGCTGAAGTATAAGCTCCTTGAGGACTAGGACATCAACTCCTCTGTTTATCAATGCAGTCCAATGTCTAAAAGAGAGTTGCCACAGAAAAGGAATTAGATGGATATTTGTTTAATGAACCAATCAATAAATGCTAAAAGTTTTCAAAAGAAAAAAATACATAATAGTATGATTAGACTCAGTCTTCTTGGGGCGCCTGGGTGGCTCAGTCAGTTACGCATCTGCCTTCAGCTCATGTCATGAGGCCAGGGTCCTGGGATCATGCCCCATATCAGGCTCCCTGCTCAATGGGGGAGCCTGCTTCTCCCTCTGCCTCTGCCACTACCCCTACCCCTGCTTGTGTTCTCTTTCTCTCACTCACCCTCTCTTAAATAAATAAAATCTTTAAAAAAAAAAAATCAGCCTTCTTTAAGGGGCACCTGACTGGCTCATTAAGTAGAGCATGCAACTCTTCATCTCATGTTTGTGAGTTCGAGCCCCATACTGGGCATAGAGATTTATTAAAAATAAAATCTTAAAACAAAACAAAAAAAATGTAATACAGATAAAGAGAGACAATGAAAGGAAAAACAATCTGAGCACAGAATTCTCCATCCAGACAAACTATCAATGAAATATGTAAAAACAAAATAAAGTCAATTTCAAATACACGTGGATTCAAAAAGTTCACTGTTCACACATACTTTCTGAGGGAAAATTATTGGATGATGTGATCTAACAAACAGAAAAGCCAAACAAGAGAGGAGGAGATACAGAATCCAAGAAATAACAGAAATTAACCTAGAAGAGTAATAAAAAGAAAATAAAGGTGTACAGTTGCTTTACGAAACAAATGGCCATAAATTTAGAACAGGGAGCTTTAACAAGAGAGTAGACTCTATTCAACAAATAGATAATTAATGGCCTGAGTAACATGAAGACAGTCTTCCCCTTTCCTCTCAATAACTGCCCTACCACAATTGCATAGGAAAGCCATAATCCAAAAACTGAAGAAAACAAAAACAGCGCCATTTTGAAAAATGAATGGGAATATAAGAAAGTGACCTCCAAGTGTACAAGTTACAGATACTCTATTTCTTCTTTACAGAGCTGCTCTCATACTACTGAATTCTGTAGTATTTTCTTAATCAAGATACCAAAAATACAGATACTATCTTTCAGTACTTAGATTTAAGCTTTCATGCTTCTTATGCAGAGTAACTATAGTTATAGAACTAAAAGTTCCAATGTATACCTGCGTAACATTACAGTTAAAAAAATGAATGGGGGGGGTGTCAGAGAATAATATAAGGATGGTAATTAATTAGCTCATTATAAACATGGTCAATTAAAAACCATTATTTTAAAAATTGGGGGACAGGATTTATTTGCATTTCCTAGTCTATCTCAGGCATTAACTACTTCTCATACAGACCATTATAATACCTTGAAATTAGTCTACCTGCCACAGCCATCAGTTTATCATTTGTTAAATGAATATAATGGACACTATATGATATGTTCAAGATTATGAGGCTACCTTATCAGGTGTGGGACTAAGTCTACAGTAAAACAATGTGTTTTTCAATTTAATAAGCTGTAAGAATAAGGTTCCGAGTAAAAGATTGGGAAGTAAAGTATCATTCAGGCAGGTGTTTTCTATAATCATTTGGTTCATTTTCTTTAAGTCTAAAAACTTGGGACTGCATTTTTAGAAGAAAAATTTCTGTATCATCAGTGCTCACCATAATTCTGAATAAAGTAATAACTTCAAAATATCAAAACACAATTTTTTAAAAAATTCCACGTATTGCTGAGGGAAAAAAACCCCTAAGAACTTCCAATTTTTTTCTGAAATTATCAGGTTAAACAAGCTACTCAAATTTGTGCTGAAATCAGTACCTATCATGGCACGCTGGGTGGCTTAATCAGTTAAGGGTCTGACTCTAGTTTTCTGCTCAGGTCATAATCTCAGGGCCATGAAATAGAGCCCCATGCTGGGCTCTGTTCTCAGCGGGGAGTCTACTTGAGGATTTTCTCTTACCCACCCTCAACCCCTTCATTCTATTCCTCCAAAATAAACAAATCTTAAAAAAAAAAAAATCAGTACCTACCATGAGGCATTTACTTATAGATGCTCTAATTTGATTTTAGACAGTGGAATTTTCTTTATCTTGAGCTAGCACAAGATTTTTAGCAAATTAATAAACAAAAAACATGCAGACACCAAATATAGGCCCCATTATTTACCTCCTGTTATGGAGATACAATGAAACTATTAGAAAGAGAAAACAACTGAGTTTGAATTTAACTCTTTCAAAAGTGGATTACTTACAGTTGTTTTTTTTTTTTTAATTTATTTGACAGAGAGAGAGATCACAAGTAGGCAGAGAGGCAGGCAGAGAGAGAGGAGGAAGCAGGCTCCCCACTGAGCAGAGAGCCCGATGCGGGGCTCGATCCCAGGACCCCGAGATCATGACCTGAGCCGAAGGCAGAGGCTCAACCCACTGAGCCACCCAGGCGCCCCTACTTACAGTTTTAATATATGTTTTTTTTTTTTAATATTTATTTATTTATTTATTTAACAGATAGAAATCACAAGTAGGCAGAGAGGCAGGCAGAGAGAGAGAGTGTGGAGGAAGCAGGCTCCCTGGCTGAGCAGAGAGCCCGACGCGGGGCTCGATCCCAGGACCCTGAGATCATGACCTGAGCCGAAGGCAGAGGCTTTAACCCACTGAGCCACCCAGGTGCCCCAATATATGTTTTATTATTACTGTGTAACCCAATAATCTGTAAACTCTTATGTCTTATATAAGAGTTTATAATAAAGAAAATAATAAGTAAACTTCTTTCTATCAGGAGGCAGCCAAAATGGACTCAAAGTAGATTCTGCACTATGTTGAGAATCATGATCATGTTACATATATGGAATCATTGTACACATACGTTCGTAACAGGTTTCAGAATGAATATGCCACCTTTTTCAAAAACTATTCAATTTATTGTAATTCAGACAAATTTACACTATTCCATAAATAATGGAAATTGTAGTAGTGACTACAACACAAATTTCTAAAAGAAAGAATATCTAAACTCAATACCAGTTTGGCTACTCTCTAATTCTTGAAATTTCCTTCAGAGTACATGTTCTAGCTTTGGCAGAGTGACCTTTATACTTTCTTCATTTTCTAAAAGCACAACAGTTGACAGAAATTCATCTTACCTCTGATGAGTCCATTTTTGGAGATAATGTGCAGGTCAATACATGGTCACCTATGTTCTGTGGATTTTGTTTCAGAAAGCTATACATTGACTGAGCAGATTCTGGGCTATCTAACTGAAGAATTGCCTTTGGAGAAGATTAAAAAAAATATATTAAATAGTTCCTCAAAAAACTGAAGTAGAATTACCATATGATCCAGGAAGTCTACTCTGTGGTAGTACCCCAAAGAACTGTAAGCAGGAAATCAAAAGACATTTGTACACCCATGCTCATAGCAGTGCTATTCACAACAGTCAAAAGGTAGAGCAGACGAAGTATCTATCAACGGACGAGCAGATAAACAAAATGTGGTATATGCAAACAATGGATTTTAGTCAGCTCTAAAAAGGAATGTAATTCTGACATATATTACAATATATGCTGGAAGATATTAAACCAAGTGTAATAAGCCAATCAAAAAGATCAAACATTATATGATTCCATTTATAAGAAACAGAGTAGTCAAATTCATAGAGACAGAAGTAGAGTGGTAGAATGTTAGTTGTCAGGGGCTAGGAAGAGAGGCACGGAGGAATTACTGTTTAATGGACAGGGAGTTTCAGTTTGAAAAGATAAAGTTCTGGAGATGGACTGTGGTAATGGTTGTATAACAATGTGAATATACTTAATGCCACTGAATGGACATTTAACATGGTTAAAACAGTAAATTTAATTATATATATTTTAGCACAATAAAAACATTCTTTAATTTTTCTGAAGAATAGATAAATTTTTCTTCCAGACTTCAAATGTGATTAAAGGTAATTTTCATTTCAAAGGAAACAACAACAAAAAAAACAATCCTTAAAATGTTCCAAAGACCAGGCAGAACGGAAGAGTATAATAGGTATTTTTAAGAAATTTAAAAAACTACCAGAGGATTAAACATATCTAAAGTAAAAGTTCAAAATTCCTTAGACCACCTGTCTTCTCCCTTCCCTCCTGTGTCACACTATTTCTACAGTATCAAACATGCTCTATGTAGCAGTTAGAAGCATGTCAAAGAAATTAGTATCTACCTTTGGTCAATCAGTTCTGAAGCAAACACTGTCAACTTTGATATAAAATCCTACCTTTCTAGGTTAATATATGGTTGCTCAAAATCTAATTTTACTAGACAAGTATCTGAATTAAATATTAAACACAGAGGGCATAGCAGAAATAAACAGATTAACAACTTCTTTTAAGGAAGGAAACAAAACCCCTAAGGGATGATCACTTTGTACTTCTTTCCATATAATGAAACAAAAAGAGCTCTCTATGTGCTTTATGGCTAGAAGGAACTTGGAAAGTATCTGGTAACATCTTTTTTCATTTTACAAGTAAGAACTAACTAAAAGTGTAAATCAACTCAGCCAAGGTCACAAAGGTAGTTAAGGCTAGATGAACTCAAGTCTAAACTTTCCCATAAGATAATGCTCTTTGCATGTACTACCCTTCTCCCTTGTGCAAGTTTTATTTTCCATTAAAACTAGTTCTGGGTCACCTGAGTAGCTGGTTAAGTGTCTCTTGATTTCGACTCACGTCATGATCTCAGGGTCGTGGTATCAAGCCTTATGCCAGGCTTCCCACTCAGTGGGGAGTCTGCTTGAGATTCTCCCTCTCCCTCTGTGCTCGCTTGCGCTCTCTCTCAAAATAAATAAATAAATGAATCTTAAAAAGCAAAACAAAACAAAAACACACTAAGAGTTCTAAGGAGAAAGTCATCTTTTCTTTCTTTTTATTATAGCCAAAGAGAAAATGTGCTGATCTATCACAGTTCTGCTAAGAAATGATGTTTATAGGTGCTTCAGCTCAGAAGACAGATTAAATCACAAACCTGAAGAGTACAAGGTTCAGTCATACATTCTCTACAGAACATATAGCTAAACCAGGAGGGACCTTGTTACCTTGTTTTTATTACTCATGAATACGTGGTGAGCCACTTTTCCAAACTGAAGTCCAACACAAAGCACACATTGAAGCCCATCTTCCGGCAAGTTATCAAGATGTACAAATCGATTGTAAATTTTATCTGTATTTGCCTGTAATTTTTTTTTAAGAGACGGCACAGAAAAAAGAGAAACACAGCTCAAGTATCAAACTATAAACACAGATTAACAGTAATTTAATTTTTCGGAGGTCAGATGATATCCTCTCCCAAGAGTAAGAAAATGACTATGTTGAGTGAAGACAGTGGGATCTTAGTTTTAGATTTGAGTGATCAATGAAACAATATACTCAAACAAGAAGTATAATCCTTCTTCTATCAACATAGTATTCACCTAAAACTCTTTATAACTAAGCCACTTAATATAGCTCTAGTATCTAGAAAATATTTCACTTTAGGGATTACCATGGCCCTTTATTTCTTATTTTACCAAGAGAAGATCTATCTGACACTTTCATCACCCCCAATACTTTATTTTTTCAATTTAGATTCAATTAATTAACATGTAATGTATTATTAGCTTCAGAGGAAGAGTTCAGTGATTCATCAGTTGCATTTAACACCTAGTGCTCATTATATCATATGCTCTCACCATCACCTCAATGTTTTAAAATGAGCAGTAAGGTTTTCTTTTATTTGTAACAGGTGAATAACCAATGTTTCCATCAATTAAACAAGTGTACAAAAGCATTTAAATGCAAAACTTACCTCTGGATCATTTTCTTTAATCAATGTTGTAAATATAGCTTCCTAGAAAGGCAAAACACAGGAAAAGTAGAAGATGTAAATCTTCCCCATACATATATTTACTTATTCGGGGTTTATAATAACCTAACCTATATGAATAAGCATTAAGCACTGTTTCATAAAATGAGAAGTCAGCAGAAGTTTTGTTCCTTCTAAAAATCTTTCCTTCTTGGGACACCTAGGTGGCTCAGTTGGTTAAGCGGCTGCCTTTGGCTCAGGTCATGATCCCAGAGTCATGGGATCGAGTCCCACATCGGGCTCCTTGCTCGGCAGGGAGCCTGCTTCTTCCTCTGCCTGCCACTCTGTCTGCCTGTGCTTGCTCGCTCTCTCCCCCTCTCTCTCTGACAAATAAATAAAAAATAAAAAAAAATTAAAAATCTTTCCTTCTTCCTGAACAAATTATTCAAGTTCCACCTTAATACACTTTAATTCTTCCCATGCCCTAAGTACATTAAAGATTAATAGTTGGTGTCAGGGGAGGACATTCAAATTCATATAAAAGGAATAAGAGATTTAATTAGCAATTAGAGAATTCAAATTATAAAACAAAAAGTTAAATAAGCAAAGTAGGGGATGAGGAAGAACAGAAATGTAGGCTAGCAAAAAAACAAACAAACAAACAAAAAAACTACAACAACATAGAGTATTAAATGTACAGTTATTTAGTACTGTTTACTACAAAGAAGGCTAAGAGTCGCCTGAGACAAAAATGTCAGAGCTTGAAAGGAAGGGCTAGCTAATGGATGGCTTACCTGAATAGGAAAGGAACTTTATCTTACAAGATACTGGTTCTTAAACTTTTTTTTTCTTTTCAACAATACTGACACATATAAAACAAGTCTACCAATTACATCAGAATGATTCGCAATGGAAGGCTTTCTCAAATAACACGCATTTCCACCTTCCTCTAGAGATTCTAAAAACTGCTTCATGCCTCTTATTTGATAATAAATAGCTGATAATAAATATTTGTGTGCCACAAAGAAACAGTGAAGGGTTTCTGAACCAGTTGACTTTGAACAGATTTATATTCTATGTCAGTCTCATTACTTCACGGAGAAAGATTTTAAGGGAGACAAAACTAAAGGTAGGAGACATAAAGAACTACTTTAGTTAGAGTTTTCAAGAAACAAAGCAATAATGGATGGGCTAAAGGGGGAAGAAACTACAGAAATGTTTATGATTTAAATTATTTAAATTATACAAGACCTAGTGATGGATGGTTGTGAGAAAATAGAGAAAAATTAAAGACAACATCCCCGTTTGGAGGACAGGTAACAGCAGTAAAATAAGAATAGAGAGTTGTCTACAAATAGTAGTTTTCAACTTTTTTTCCACTCTGATATACATGAGGGATTAGATTCCCTCAATATGGAAGTAATTCTCAACCACTGTGATAGTAGACTGTGAAGACAGGAAGAAGCCTTTTCTCAACGACTCAGAGAAAACATGTAACCCGAAGACACAAGCTAGAGCATATAACCAACTACAATAAACCCGATCTAAAAATTTTATAATATTCTAGTAAAAATCATGCTAAGTCTATTATTTACCTCGTCTTTTATATTCATGTTTTCAGGAACCATACTTATTGAGAGTTGATTTCCATCCATTGATATTGGAAAGCAGGTATAAAATTTTATCATAGATTCTGCAGATTTTCTATTTATTTCCATAAATATCTTTTAAAATAAAAAGTACAAGAACAAAAAAATACATGTCTTTAAGTTACTTTTTCTTGAAAAGATTTAATACTAAGAGTCAAATAACTTAGTAAACATTAAGATAATGCATCTTCAGAAAGTGAGGCCAACAAACTCAGAGTATTACAACCATAAGGAAGTAATAATCAATGAATGAACTCACAAGGCAATACTAAAGAGAAATAAGAGAGGACATTCTAGTAAATGACACTAAGGAAAATCTTATTTACCTTATTCATCATTGTAGTCTTAGTACCTACAGCAGTATCTAGCATATAGCAGGTTTTAATAAATATTTAAATAAATAAATTTAATGACTGATAAAATATGAGAAGTATGAGAATTGAAAGAACCAAAGAAATGTGTAATGATTACCAAGTTATTTTTAATTTTGTTTTCCTAATTATAAAATTATAGTTCCATACATTTTGGTTTTAATTTTCATCCCTGGGTAAATGAATAGTTGAACATTCTTCTCTGTATTGACAGTGAGGCAGAAATCTTCCATATATTTGATCACAGTTGTAATTTTTTTAAAGGAATTATCTATTTGTATAATTTGCCAATATATTAACATTTTATAGTATAATCAGGGTTATGAACCTTTGTTTCCCTTTTACACAAATATTTTTAACTTTTAATTTGTATCTTGCTTTACGTTAATTTTTGCTTATATGATTGAATCTGGTATTTTTCCACATAATATCTACAGAAGTATTAAATCTCTAAATAGTAATTTTTTTTTCTTTAAGCTTTTTTATTTAAACATATAATGTAACCCCACCACCCTCTACCAACCACCCTCCCCCCCACCCCCCTCAGTTTGTTTTATGACATTAAGAGTCTCTTTTGGCTTGTCTCCCTCCCGATCCCATCTTGTTTCATTTTTTCTTCTCCTACCACCTTAACCCCCACCCCCGTTGCATCTCCACTTCCTTATATCAGGGAGATCATGTGATAGTTTCTAAATAGTAATTCTACACAACTCTAATCAAAATTGGACAGATAATAATCTACATTTTCTGTATCTGGATTTCACATTTAATGTATCTACTTATACTTTGGTATATGATATAAAGTATGAATCTGAATTATTCACTTCCAAATTCCCATAATTCCCCCTATTTCAATGTACTGTCACATAAAAAAATTCTTTTTATTCTCATCTCTAAATAAAAACAGCTTTAATAAAATATAATTTACATATCATAAAGTTCACCAGTATAGGTGTGGAATTCATTGGTTTTTAGTAATTTATGAAGTCATGCAACCATTCAAATAATCTACTTTTAACATTATGTGAAACTGCATTTAACTCACTCATATTCACTCTCTTCTTCTACTCTCTTTTCTGAAGCACACTGGCTCTGGCTACCAGCAAACATATATCCTACTCAATGCTCTCTAGTGATCCCCAACTCCTTTCTAATATAAGAACACTACTATCGGCCACCGGAATGGTGGTTCCATTATTTAAACTTTCCTGAAATCTCACTCCCTATAAGATACCTTCCACAAGTTATTTGTATTAATATAGTGTTTGGGGTTTTTTTTTTTATTACAAAAGCAGTATGTGCTTATTACTGAAAACGTAAAACACACAGATAACCTAGGTTACTCTAAGTACTGACGACATCTCTGTCAGAGAATGGTTACTTCCCATTTGAGTGCAATTGGTAAAACAAGAAGGAATACTAATTAAAAAGTGCTACAAAGCTTGTAAGTTGTTATAAACTCTGTATTAACATATTGAAGATATAAAACATTTCTTTAGACTAAATTTCTGAGCAAATTTTGACACATTTAGTAAGCCATCCTCCCCATCGTTAAAACTAGGTCAGATCAGAATACACTAAAATATGGGATGTTTTATATTTTAAAAATCCCTTAGCTTGAGTGGTTTAATTATTTTGAGGTGCTCCTTTTAAAAAACCTTTCTTTTTAGTTTTTTGAACTTAATGTTTTTCAAAATGTGCTTCAGACAATATGAACAGCTATTATCAACGCTTACCTTTTTATGAGATGATAAAATCAAAATATCCTTTAAACCACCAAATGGTTTTACTAGGTTGTAAACTTCTTCTATAGAATATCCTTTATTAGGCAAATTAGAAATAAGTACCACACACATTTCCTCTGTTTCCTTCAAAACAAATTTAAGAGTTGACATTCAAATTTCTTTAACTGCTTTTATATTTACTTAAGTTTATGCGGCAGATCATGGTATGTTAGTATTTAAACTGCATTTAATACTAAACCTTATCAATTAAGAAGGCCGGTCTGAACCTCAAAACAAAAGAAAATGCGAATTTCCTCTCTTCAAGTACACAGCGTAATTTCAGTCATATCATATCAAGGCTTTTCGTTCTCTTTTTCAACCAGTGCTTAAAAACACAAGTTTAAGGGGGCACCTGGCTGGCTCAATCAGGGATGCATGCGACTCTGGATCTTGGTATGAGTTCAAGCCCCACAACTAGGTAAGGAGATTATTTACAAAAATAAAATCTTAAAAAAAAGTAAAAATAAAATAATAAAAATAAAAATTCAAGTTTATTTATTTTTAAAGTTCAAGTTTAAAAACACCAGTTTGTCTCTGACAACTCCTTCATGCACTGCCGCCATTCCTGTTCTATGCGATGCTAACATCCCCAAGCTCCAAAACAGAACATAGCTTTTCATCTTGCTGAATAAAATAATCTTTTAGGTAAAATTAAAAAGCTTCCCTGGTGCCTTAGAAACCTTTCCCTATAACCCAATTCCCACTACAAAGTAAATACTTCTGCCTTCTCTTCTTTCAGATCTATTCTTCAAGAGGACTCTCATCAATGCCAATTCGCCAATTTTTCCTTTTGGTGAATTTTGAGAAAAATCCCCAAAGGTGTATTACAGTAAACTGGACAACCTGTGACTTTTCTTTTAGGAAAAAAAAAATGGGGGTTAGGGAGGGGAGAACCAGGAAGTTATAATTTTCATAAATCAGTTGAGAATGATTTTCAACTACCATGTCAACTGTGTTCATAAATGGTTCCTTTTTAATGCTTTAAGTCAATCTATTTGTGCTTTAAAATATTCTTCCTAAAAAGAAACAGTTAAGACATACTACTTAGTTACTACTTGAAGAATGCATCTACCAGGCAAAAATAAACTTATTGTTTAGCACTTGAATGATCTCAAGATCTTAACCAGCAAAACAGAAATTAACAAGATATTAACACAGTCAAAATCACAGATGAACCACAAAAAAAACAGTAATGTGAACTTTCTGCCCTTCAAATAAAACTTCAAATTCTATTCACTATTCTAAAAACACAGAGAACTGGTATTCTAAATATTAACTTATCTCCCACTTGCCTCTAAGAAAAAAGAAAACAGATTTCACAAAATTCTACTGGTTTTAATTTGACAACCTGCTTTTCTACTCAAAAACCCATTTTGGCCTAAACTGTTTTTCCTGGTAAAAGGTAAACCTCAAAAATATGTACATTTATTGATAATCTGCACTTTTAACTTTTATCACTTACTCTGCAACTCAAACCCTATCTAAAAAGTCACAAATAACAGGGGTGTCTGGGGGGCTCAATTGGTTAAGAATCCAACCCTAGACTTAGGCTCAGGCCATGATCTTAGGGTCCTGAGATCCACCCTGGAGCCAGCTTAAGATTCTTTCTCCCTTTCCTTCCACCCCTCCCCCATCTCTCTATTTAAAAACAAAAACTTAAGGTGAAGCAATAAAACTCAAAAAAAAAAAAAAAAGAAGAAGAAGAAGAAGTAGTCACAAATGACAGGTTTTTCACCATGCCAAATCCTATACATTTTTTAGTGGGTTTACAGTAAGAAAAATGTATTGTGCCAAAGTTTCCTAAGCTTTTAAATAGTAAGTAAAATATAAAAACTGACCTTGTTAACTGGTTCTTTTTCTGTGGACTCCACAGCAGCTTCTGAAGATACAAAATAAGGTAAGAATTCATGCAGATATATTTTATTTACCAAGATCCCTCTTTTCCCACAATGGATTAAATAGTAGCTGCATGAAAATGTACACAACTGGCAAAATATTACAAAATGTAAGAAGGAAATAGCTACAGAAATAACATTTCATTTTATTTCTTGTAAGAGCAAAATTTCAGGAAAATCAAGAGGGTGGTGATCTGAATCATAATATTTTAAGTTTCATTAGTATGAGCCTGATATTCTCAAAAATACACATGTATATATGACACAAAATTAAAAATCTTATTTCCTTAAAATTTGATTTTCCATCTTTAAACATAAGAGAACAAAATAAAATCTTTTTGACCTACCTGAAATAGTTTCCTTAGCACTATTTTCAGTGGCTTTGACTTCCATACTGGTCTTTATTTCAGAGTTTTCTGCATGAAATAGTCTGCTTTAATAGTCTAGAAAAACACGCTAATATAATTAAACTAATGAATCTAAATAGGAACTTAAATTAGCTTATTTTGTCACTAAGTATCCTTAGACTGACCTGATTTAAGTCAAAGCTAATACAGGCTTTTCTCTGAAAATCAATAAAACAATCCCTTTGAAGATTTTAAAGCAATAATTTCAAAATATACCTCAAATGTACACCAAGGAGATCTAAAGAAAGCACTTAAATGAATGAAAACATTTAGAGCTTACCTGGTACAATCACAGGTTTATTGGCATCTTTGTTTTTGACAATGCCAGCTTTTTTGACTTCCAAAGACTTCTTCCCACCAGATTTTGCTTTTAAAAGTAGAAGTGAACAGTTATTCTAAGGATCTGTTCAATCATTTAACATGTTTCATACTCATATATATAAGAAATGTGGTACAACTTCATTATAAAGGCAGTTTCTTTTCCATATATTTATTATTTCTATTATTTCCACTTATATCTGTTTACCAATAAGATTAAAAGCAAATTTAAAGGGGTGCCTGGGTGGCTGAGATGGTTAAGTATCTGCCTTTGGTTCAGATCATGATCCCAGGACTTTGGGACTGAGCCCTACACAGGGATCCCCACTAACAAGCTTCTCCCTCTGCCTCCTGCTCATGTGTTCTGTCTCAAACAAATAAATTTTTTTAAAAAGCCACAAATTTAAAATGATACAATCTTGCTGATGGCCACTAATGGGCCACAGGTTTATCTCCCATGTGGCAGAAGCATGTCATAATCACACAGAAATTTTTTTTTATAATTTCTACAAAGGCTCTTCAAAATTAGCCTATATATTAATAAACATATCATGTTCGTTTTAACATGTCACATTTCTTTCTTTATGGAGGAAATACACTCTTTTAACAGGGAAAGAAGAACATTTTTTGGAGTAACAAACTGAAAAATTTACAAGCTGGGGAAGGTAATATGAAGTGACAGCTCTAAAAAATGAGGAAAATAAAGATTTGTAGGGGGACGTGGCAGAACAGTTTATAATTATACAGCTGTCAAAAATGTTTCCTCTGCAAAAATCTGCAGTGGCACACTGTCAAAGACCAACATACCAAAAAATAGTAGTCCCATTATGTGTCAGGTTTTAAATATCAAAGAAGTACCTACTAAACCTTTCAAGATGTTATTAAATACTATAAATCTTTTTCAAACTTGATTTTGACAGTATCTTTATTATATTCTTCAAGGGAGGATTAAGAACAAACTTAATCCTCTTCTTCCCAAAAGTCTTACCTGTTTTGATTGAAGCTTTTCCTTTAGCAGCTACTGTTACCACAGACTTTACAGAACCCGCTGATTTCCCTAAATCACAAAAGTTGTAGTCAAATTGGTTTATTTAACTAGTATCAACAATCCCCAGATAACCTCATTAAAGATTATGAGTGACAAACTATATTTTATCCAAAACATAAAATGTTATCATCTTTGGGGCACAGGTCACTTTCTAAATCAAGCAATGACGGATGACAATGTCTTCAGAAAAAAGTTATCACTAAAGTAAGAATTCACCTCCCCAGTGAGGTACTTAAAAAGAGCATTCAGACAAGTTAAATAAATCTCTGAATGTGTGGATCAACTAAGAAGCAAAATTACTAACTGCAGGGATATAAAAAAGTCCCATAATGCTTTTAATGGTTTCATAAACAGTTATAATTAGGGCATCCCAGCCCAAGCTTCCTTGGCTCCCAGCTGACTGAAAAGCATTCAAGAACACCTTCATCATGGTTAAGCCACACATAAAGCCTACTCTGACTCATTTCTACTGGGCTCTATGTGAACAGGACTATTTCAATTGCTTTGACCCTTCTTTGTACATACACATCTGTTACCCTTGCTTATTTTCAAAGATAATGTATAAAGACTGTGATCATCAAAGTGTCATTGAAAAGATCACCAGAGAGCAAAATCCCTTCCTATTCAGAGAGCAGCAGAGGTTTAGCTCTGAAATTTAGGGCTCATTAACAACTAGTAAGGCTGTACTATGAGGAAAAAAAGCTCAGAATCAAATTACCAGTAGATCCAAGCTGAATTCCAAATTAAATTGTCAAGTCTTGGGGCATGAATCAATTTCTGTGCACATTTGCCAATTTGTAAACAAGGGTGGCTAATGCTGTAATTACTTAAGAGGATCCTTTTAAGAACATGATTATGCTTTTGAAAAATTATCATACAAATAAAACTACTGACATGTAAAACTCAACTGAACTAGTTTACAAATTTACCCTTTATATCAAAGATAGACCCTAACCTTTGCCCAAAAAGATTAATACCAATCTTTTATAGAGTATCACCTAACCAGTCATTTCTTAGTCAACCCCAAGTTTGGACACACTGCCATGTCACACAAGCTGAGCCCAAAGGGCCTTTCAGTATTTCTTTCACTATCCCTATATTATACATCAATTCACTTTAATACTTCTAGCTGGGCACCAGAACTTAAGGAAAAAATATGGAGAATTAATTTCCCAGCACAGTTAAGGGGTGGCTAAGCAGCTTTAACACCCATTTCCCCCCAAGTCTCTACCAGAATTCCCATAAACTTACTATCAAAGTAATATCAAACTGTTTACTAAATAAATGCATCCTCAAAACAAGATACCTAGCTTCCCCTGACCCCTTCAGATTACTGCTTTAAAGAAACTCCTTTATGAAAATTCTGAATTTGCCACTAACAATGGTATTTACCAATGCAAAGCTGCTTCCTTTCTACTATTACACAGAAGATAATTT
The DNA here is from genome assembly GCA_003697995.1 of Taxidea taxus jeffersonii. Classification (NCBI taxonomy): domain Eukaryota; kingdom Metazoa; phylum Chordata; class Mammalia; order Carnivora; family Mustelidae; genus Taxidea; species Taxidea taxus. The sequence goes on along the minus strand of RCUC01124557.1, from coordinate 1,105 downwards.
AATACATTGATTTCTATCCACTTAAAAAGATGACCCTAAACTAACCAGCATTTAACAGAAATGAGAAATAGGAAGGATAATGCTAGAGGAAGGAGAAAAAATAATTACTTTAAAACCCATAAGGGGCGTCTGGGTGGCTTAGTTAAGTGTCCAACTCCTGATCTCAGCTCAGATCTTGATCTCAGGGTTGTGAGTTAAACAACAAAAACCCCACTAAAGTCCATAACAACTGAAAATAAAATATAACTTTGCTGTTTGTTATCTGAACTATTTTATAAAAGAAAGTTTACAGAGAGACCTCAATAGAAGAGAAAGAGAGAAATTATCTTATTTTGATAATTACTACAAAGAAGGAACACTACCTACTAAGTCTCCTTTCTCAGAATTTCTAGATGGCTATAAATTAAAAAAAATTAGTATACACCCAGCACATACTTTGTCAAATGAAATCCAAGACAACTGTTATATACTTCTTAAGTAATTTAAAGTTAGTATGTCTAGAATTCTAGTAAAAAACATACCTGAAGACTTACTGACTTTGGCTCCAGATGTCTTGGCTTGTCCAGTTTTAGCTAATAAGAAAAACATTATCAACGACACATTACGAATACAGTCACTTAGACTTAGGAAAGAGCTAATCTGGCAATGACTGAAGAAACACTGTAAAGAAAAAATCCTTACACTCATCTTTGTATGCTTGTGGAACTATATAGGTAAATTCTGAGACATGTAATTGCTGAGATGAAAGGAAAGGATTTAAAATTTAACAATATTAAATTGTTCTACATGAAGACTGTACCAACTGATATTCCCATCAAAGGTACACAAGAGTGGGGCTTCCAATTTCTACAAACAGTACATAAGAGAAGTTACTAATCACTCTAATCTGAGATGGACACTGGTATGGATTAATTTTTATTTCTTTAATTAGGAGTAAAGTTATGTTGACTTTCATATGTTTAATTCAACACTGTATCTTTCTCTGCGATCTGCTATTCTTAGTATTTGCCAATTTATCTTTTGGGTTGTTGAGGTTTTTCTTATTTATTAAGAGGGCTTTACATATTAAGAAAATTCATCCATATCACAGAGGTAACAATTTTTT
>ML100325.1:23568-69417 GCA_003697995.1 Taxidea taxus jeffersonii | reverse complement strand
TTTTTTTTTTTTTAAGATCTATTTATTTATTTACTTATTTGACAGAGAGAGAAATCACAAGTAGGGAGAGAGGCAGGCAGAGAAAGACAGGGAAGCAGGCTCCCTGATGAGCAGAGAGCCCAATGCGGGCCTTGATCCCAGGACCCTGAGACCATGACCTGAGCTGAAGGCAGAGGCTTAATCCACTGAGCCACCCAGGCGCCCAAACAGGAAACTCCTACAGTGCAATATTATGTAACATTTTTAACAAGGTAGTTGTTTGTATACTACAGAATAATCTCCAAAATATATTAAAAAGGAAAAAATAAGATATAAGAGAGAAATTGTAAGAAATTTATAGTAGGGATGCTTTGGGGAGAACCATGTAGTTAGGGAAAAGGACTGGAAGGAAGACTTACTCTCACTGTGTACAGTGTTTTTTGCATTTTTATACAACCTATATAGGACACCTAGGTGGCTCAGACAGTCAAGCATTTGCCTTCGGCTCAGGTCATGGTCTCAAGGTACTGGGATGGAGTCCCGTCCCTGCTTAATGGGGAGCCTGCTTCTCCCTCTGCCCCTCCCTCTGCATGTGCTGTCTCTGGTTCTCTCTTTCTCAAATAAATAAGTAAAATCTTTTAAAAAAAGATCATAAACCTATATAAATTGGCTACTGAAAAACCAAACTGAAATATTTAAAAAGTACTGCAAAAAAATAAATAAATAAAGCAAAGCAATAGATAGAATACCGTAATAACATAAGCATAAGCAAACAACATAAAAAGAGGGGAACCAACACTTCCATTCTTAATATAATATCAAAATCAGTCACACATTGAAGCAAAATTAGAAATGATCTAATCCAGACCTGACAAATTTGACTAATGAAATTCAAAAATAGCAGTAAGGTTATGGGTTTCTGTCCATTGTTATAAACTTTGTCCTAGGTATTTACTGTAGTGTGTACTTTCTAGCTAATGCAAGTGTGAAGCTAGGGGGTGCTTAGATGGCTCAGTTGGTAGAGCGTCCTATTCTTGATTTTGGCTCAGGTCATCATCTCAGGGTCGTGGGACTAAACCCAAGTCAAGTTCTGAGTTAGCACAGAATCCACTTGCCTCTCTCCCTTCTCCCTATACCCCTTACCTTCCTCCCACCACTCATGTACTTTCTCTCAAATAAATAAAATCTTTTTTAAAAAGTATGAAGCTATCAAAATATATATGCATTTAACAACTAAGTACATAAACATGTAGATAAAACTTCATGCATTTGTCAGCAATGACTTAAAGTCATAAGATATTAAAAGTATTTGATAAAATTTTAGATAGCATAATAAAAAAGTGTTTAGAAGCCACTTCTGCAACTTCTTCACAGTTACAAAGAGCCACATACCACTGAAGAAATGGATTCCTCCTGCCATGGAAAGAAGAATGCTAAAGCAATGCACAGAAAATATATGGAAACAGAAACACATTTGCTTCTCATTACACGCTACTGAAAAATACACAAAAAACTGCCTGATGGCTTGAAGAAATAAAAAGAATAAATTATACAATGCTGCCTATGTGGTTGAATAAAAAAACAGATTTCCTAATATGTCTCAGCTTATGAAATTGCCATATTTTATTTTAATGGTGAAGTACAAGAACAATTTTTTGGTGATACACTAAGGAAAAATGTATTGCAGAACATACACTCTTAATAGCAAATAACCTCTTTAATAAAAGCAATGTTTCATGAAAAAACATTTATAAATAGATGAAATCTTCTTCATAATTAAAAAGAATTGCAGGATTAAGGTGAGCAAAAGAGGAAGAACAGAATTTGTAAAAATATTCCATTTATCATTCACAAGCAAGTTATTGCAATAAAGATATAGAAAAAAGAAGTACTCAAGGGCTGCACAAACTCATTGAGGTCATTAATTATTTTAATAAAGCAACACCTTTAAAATGTAGTATGAAAAAATGTAATGAAATCCTTATAATAGTTTGTAATAAGATAGCTAACAATAAAAATCATTTGTAGAGGCACCTGGCTCAGTCGGTTAAGTGTCTCTTCATTTCAGCTCAGGTCATGATCTCAGAATCATGGGATCGAACCCTGTGTGTCAGGCTCTGTGCTTCGGGCTTGGAGCCTACTTAAGATTCTTTCTCTCCCTCTTCTTCTCCCCCTGCTCATGCTCTTTTTCTCTCGTTCTAAAATAAATAAACCTTAAAAAAAAAATCATCTGTTGAACACAAAAGTGGGTTGGTCACCTCATGTTACAGTACTTTTAATTAAAAAGCTGTTGAGCTTAGGGTGGGCTGAAGGGGCACCTGGGTGGCTTGGTAGATTAAGCCTCTGACTCTTGATTTCAGTTCAGGTCTTGATCTCAGGATTTCGAGATTGAGCCCCATGTCAAGCTCCATGTTGGACATGGAGCCTCCTTAGGATTCTTTCTCCCTCTTCTTCTGCCCGCCTCTCATCTTTATCTTAAAATTCTTGTTTTTGTATACTTTGTAATGAAGATAGTATTCATATTAATAGGAATAAATGGTTTCTTAAAGGTACCTGTAAACAAGAAACCTTTTTACTGATGGGGTACTCAATCTCCTAAAAAGCTTAGTAATACAGGTTATATAATTATAGATAATAATTCAGCAGCTATTCATTAACTCCCTTAGCCCAACTCTTTTGAATATTATGCTCATATCCTTTATTTAAATCAATGTTATTTATCCAGATGTTTATATCTTAGTTTCCAATCTTAATAGTAAGCTCATTTGTGAACAGGAATGTGGAAATTCCATCTTTTGCCTAGATTTTGCTGATTTCATTTTTACATTTTGGGGGACAGAATACCTTTATTTAAAAAAAACTTTCGGGACGCCTGGGTGCCTCAGTTGGTTAAGCGGCTGCCTTCGGCTCAGGTCATGATCCCAGAGTCCTGGGATCGAGTCCCACATCGGGCTCCTTGATCTGCAGGGAGCCTGCTTCTCCCTCTGCCTCTGCCTGCCACTCTGTCTGCCTGTGCTCGCCCGAGCGCTCTCTCTCTCTCTGACAAATAAATAAATACAATCTTTAAAAAATAAAATAAACTTTCTCGGGGCACCGAGAAAGTGGTGGCTCAGTGATCTCCAGGTCCTAGGATCTAGCCCCAAGTGGGCCTTCCTGCTCAGCAGGGAGTCTGTTTCTTCCTCTCTCTCCCTCTGCACCTCCTCATTCTCTCTCTCTCCCTCTCAAATAAGTAAATCAAATCATAAATAAATAAATAAATAAATAAATAAAAACTTTCTCTTTTGAAACAATCTCAAGCGACAGATAAGTGCTTAGTAGTATGGTATAATTAAAAATAAACATGTGGTCTTCCCTGGTTCCTAGCAGGAGCTCAAAACACTGTTGGAATTTCCTGTGTGAGCCAAATGTGTTTTGTTATTCAAAATAAGCCCCATTAGGGCTTAGCTGAGTTTATGCTAATGAGGTGATGAAAGATAGGCCCCCCTAGATAACTTCAAGATGAGGGTTGGTCACCAGAATAACCAAGTCAGTGATTAAAGGGTTAGAACTTTCAGCCCCACTCTCAACCTTCAGTGAAGAGAAAGAGTCTAGAGTCTAAGTTCAATCACCTACGGCCAGTATTTTAATCAATTAAACCTATGTAATGAAACCTCCATAAAAACCCCTAGGCAATTGGGTTCAGACAGTTTCTAGGTTGGTGAATGTACTAATGTGTGTGCCTGGAGAGGGCACGGAAGCTCTGCATCAACCATCCCACCCCTCAATATCTTGCTCTATGCATTTCTTTTATTTGACTGTTCCAGAGTGTATCCTTCATAATAAACCAGTGTATTTATTAAGTAGAGCACTTTCCTGAGTTCTGCGAGTCATTCTATTGAATTACTGAACTTGGAGAGGAAGTGGGTCATGGGATCCCCCAGAACTGCAATGGTCAGGCCTAAGTATGGGTGCCTGGGGACTCTACTTGCAGCTAGCACCTAAAGTTCCACAGGACTGACCCTTAAGCTTATGTGATCTGATGGCTAATTCTAGGTACATAGTATCAGAATATAACTAAATTACTGGACACCCACCTGGAGTGAGAGAACTGACTGTCAATATGGAAAAAATGACACATCAGAGAAAAACCAGGTAAGTAAAAATAAATCTTTCATTTTCCTAAAACATCTAAAAGTTGCAAACCTCAACTAATTTAATTGAGGTTGCAAACCCTCAAATAATTTAGAGTATATTTCTATAAACAATGCCATTTCCTCCATAATTACAACACAACAAAAAAAACCCAGAAAATTAATACTGATACATTTATAATTTAATCTTCAGACCCCATCCAAGTTTCTCCAAAAGTTACAATAGCATGTTTTATACTAAAAAGATTCAGTCCAGAATTACCTATCATATTTAGCAGTCATGTCTTCTTAGAGTCTTCAATCTTTCCTGAATCTTCAGTTCTTTCCTAAACTTTATGACCTTTATACTTCAGAAGATAACAGGCAATTATTTTATAAACTGTCCCTCAAGTTGGGTTTGTCCAAAAATTCCTCATGATTAGATTCAAATTATGCATCTTTGGCAGGAATCTCACAGAAGTGATACTGTGTTCTTACTGCATTTGACCAAATGGCACATGATTTTTGACTTGTCCAATTAATGGTAATGTTAACTCATTATTTGATTAAGGCGGTACCGTAAAGTGGCAGCTTCTCCATTATGAATTATTTTCCCTCTTTGTAATTAATAAGCATTTTGTGAAGCAGGTATTTTGAGACCATATTCTATTCCCAATCAAGTTTTAAATTTACTCATTTATTTTCATTTCCCCTTTTGTAATTAGTAAGTATTTTGTGGAGACATAGTATAAAGCCATGCAATATTCTATTCCTCCTCAGAATTGAATATACTCATTTTTAATTTTATGTGCGTATAGACTTACAGTTCTCCATTTGTTACCATCATTATTCACTTTGATGCTTAAAATGTCCTAGATTTGGCCAGTGGAAGCCAAAACCTCTCAAGGCTTCTCTATCCCTTTTCATGTGTCCCCGCCATTCTTCAAGCACTTCCTTACTTTGTGGCACAAAAGTATTCCAGGCTCATCTTGTATGCTACCTTTCCCAGTCCTGCAACAGGCACTTCTCCAAAGAATTCTGGTTTGTTTAGTGAAGAAAGGTTCAGTCAATTCTATAGGGTGACTATACATGTTCCTTAAAATCACAGTAACTATATAAAGTTACTTAGTAAAAACCATAGGGCTTATGGTTAAAGGGGTTAGGAGCACAAACTCAAAACATTCATCAGGCCATTTAAAAAAAAGAACCTAATAGAAAAAGCAACACACTTTTACATATGGCAAATGGCTAGGAAATACACAAATGCCACAGTAAACATGGCACTTTACCTTCAAACAGATCTAAAGGTTGCTTACGAAAATGGCTGTGTGAAGGGCTAAAGTTTGTGAATCACTGTGCTATGAAGAAGGCTAGCTATATAAAATCAGGGAAAGTTTATACCAAATGTGGATGGTTATGGCACAAAACATGAGCAGTAAAATAAGGTAAATGCTAAATGTTAAGGTGTGCACATGTGTGCATTTTATGTCTTTCCACAGAGCTTGGTTCACCTGAGTATCATATCCTGAGTTCACCTAGTATTTTTTTCTTTTTTTTTTTTTTTAAGGTTTTATTTACTTGACAGACCAAGATCACAAGTAGGCAGAGAGACAGGCAGAGACAGAGGAGGAAGCAGGCTCCCTGCTGAACAGAGAGCCCGATGCGGGCTGGATCCCAGGACCCTGGGATCATGACCTGAGCCGAAGGCAGAGGTTTTAACCCATTGAGCCACCCAGGTGCCCCTCACCTAGTATTTCTTAAGGTTGAAAACCACATATAAATAAACACAAAATTCATGCTGTGTTCTATCTGTTCCCTAATCCAGTAACTGTATTGCAGTAGACTAATGTTTTCAAAACATGTGTTAGAGTGGGACTAATTATATTTAGAAACTAACACCTGAATGCTCAGTGTGTTTACTGTTATTGCAGTGCTGATTCCCAATCCCTCTTAGGACACAGAGTTAATGCACATATGTATACAGACCCACATACCACGTCTACCTATGTATGCTGAAAACCATGAGCTCATGTAGTATCTCCAATGCCAGCCCAACACCATAGGGTTCATTCTAGTTTTACCCTTCTCCATATCTGTGATTTTCTTCCCTAAAAGAAACGTAGCTCCTATCACCTTCAACATATTTACTTATTTGATCAATCCTATGTGTGTTACCAGTATTCCACGGCTGCAGTGACCCACTCCCTACCACGTAGGTGCCCTCCTCATTCCTTTCAGATTCTAATATTGTGCATTTGGCTTTTGAAGTAATTTATTGGGGGTAAGAGAGTAATGGGGAGAGGGGAGAGGAAGAGAAAACAAAAGAGGGGACATGAAAATTTTGAGGGAGAAGAGCCCACTGTTACAAAGTTAGTTTAAAATATAAAAAGAAGAATACAGGGCAAACTTGGGTTCCATATCATTAAGCACTTTTCTGTAATAATGAGTTATATTTTTATATTTTCCTTTTATAAAACATTATACTGTGGAAAATTCCAAACATAAAAAACTAGAACAGAAATGAGCTCTCATATATGGGTCAATTAGCAGAAATAAAACAAACAAACAGATTGGACACAGGCAAAGACACTATTAATCAAAATAAATGATGTTAACTTTTCCACAAGGGGCCATTTATACAGTATAAGACACATTAGGGCCCAGGGCCCTCCTCTTATGGAACTCATATTCTATAGGAATGATCAGCAAGTAATTAAATAAATTAAGGTACTCTCAGATGGCTTTAATGGCTATGAAGAAAATGAAACCAGGTAATCTGCTACTGTAACAAGTGCACAGAGAATGACTTGAGAATGGGTAGTCAGAGAACATCTCTGTCAAGAGGTGGCATGTGAACTGAAACTTGAATAAAACAAGAAGGAAGGAGCTAGCCTGGCAAAAATGTGAGGACAAAGGGAATAGAAGATACAAAGGCTCTAACAAAACTTGACATGTTTGAGGACAGATGGGTTTTAGTGGTAGGAAACAGTACTAAAGAAGAACTATAAGAACAACAGTCGTGAGAGTTGAAGAAATAAAAGTGCAACTTAAAATACATACTCACCCATTTGTTAACCGTATATAGGAATGTATGTTTAGCACTGTGCTAGGACTAGGCTAGAAGTGGAAGACATTTCCTTCTCTCAGCCAAAATACAGTATGTTGATTATATAGATATACGTCAAGGGTGCCTGAGTGGTTCGGTTGGTTATGCAGTCAGCCTTTGGCTCAGGTCATGATCCCAGACTCCTGGGATTAAGACCCACATCAGGCACCCTGCTCAGCAGCGAGTCCTCTTCTCCCTCTGCCCCTCACCCTGGTTTGTGCTCTCTCTCAAATACATAAATAAATAAGATCTTTTTAGGAAAATATAGACATAAGTCAAACTGATAACAATACAAATGATATTACTACCAAAAAAGAGGAAAATTGCCCTTCCTCTTAGATTATTTATTAGCAATGCGACTGAAGTGACAGTTCTAATATTTTCAGTACTGCCTTTTTAAACATGATTACCTTATCAAGTACTTTCTAATTGTTTTATTTTGTTTTTTAAAGAGATGCAACTATGATTTGTTGAGTATCCACATTATGCTAGAGTCCTGTGCTAGGACTTGCACACATGAATCTTGAAATGTGAGAATCCCAATTACCATTTTTACAGAGCAAAGTCAGGCTCCAAGTGATTTGCCAAAAGTCAACGAAGTGGCAGAGTCAGAATTCAAATTCAGATTCCACTGCTAACACAATGTTTTTTCTATACAACTATCTCGGGCTTTTGTTTTTAAATCATTAAAAGGAACTTTTAGATACCTGATACTTCTTTACTACATGGTACTTGTATCAACTTCTAAGGCTTAATGTTTTAATATCAAATTGGAGAATATTTTTTAGTTCTACCATTCACTGTCTATCTAAAATCATCATCAGTAACCTTACCTTCATTTTTAAAAAATATTCTTTAAAAGTACATTGATAATGTTTGTGATCAGAATTAGTGACAAGCCAGAAGATCTATGATTTGGAAACTGCTGTATTTTTTAAAAAATATGTAACAGGCTGCTCAATTTTACTGCACAATCAAGACATTTCAGAGGCACAGTCTATGAAAGAGTGCAGACTCTAGGATCTGTTAATCCTCAATTAAAATTATAGGTCAAACAAACTTCTTCACAACAATCAAGTTATTTAACCAAGGTGTATGGCAGAGCAATTATGAAATTCCTAAAAATTTCCAAAGAAATATGATAGGAATAGTTAAATATGGAAGTTGAAAATCCAGCAGGTTTCATATGCCTTTTGGTAAAAAGTTTCTATTGCTAAAGCTCTCAGAAAACATAAAGAATAGGGACATACCACTATTGTCTAATGTTTTTTGGTAAACTTTCATATCCATATCATTTTAACTTCTACGATGGAACTACACCAAAAGAACCAACAAATTTAGCCATATAATTTAAAAGAGAATAATCCTTTTAAAAATTTAGTCATCTAAGCTAACTACTATCCTTTATTTTGACATATTTCTTAAGTTCTTATTTATAACCTAAATTCCTTTTCTATATCACTGCATCTTCTGCCAGCCAAGGTTAGCATTCAAGTCTGCAAGTAAATGTTAATTATTAATACAATAAACATTCAACTTTCACTTGAAGCCCCAATCTTATTCTCTCTCATACTCATACTATCTCCTTCCTCTTTTTCCATTACTAAGTGTCATAGATGATGCTATCATTACATTGCTTTCTATATTTATAAGGGTCCAAGCTCATATCCCCAGACTTATGGACGACACATTTATTCCCCTTAGACATTAACTCTTCCTTTCTCCTTCCTCCTTGATGGAAATAAATTTCAACAGTCTCTAGGAAAGATGAGCTCCACATCCCTTATACATTTAAAATTATAGACATGCTGATGAGATTTATTTCAATGATTATTGCTATCTGCTCTTTCTATTTTACAGGAAAGAGGGTCTGCCACTGCAAAGTGAACTATTAGTTCACTTAAATTATTCTACCTCTGATGTGACCTACCTTTAATTTCCAGGAAATGTAAAAACTGTAATGCATCCTGACAACTATATTACTATGAAAGAACACACAAAATTTTAAAATGCTATCAGTGGATTTGGCTGTTCTATAAGTAAATCTTACTTGGCTCAGAAAATAAATTGACTAATATAAAATATCTGTCTTAAATTTTTAAATAGTAGCAGATAAAAGATGTAGCTTAAAAGAAGCTTCAAAGAAATAGCTTCAGTTTTCTGTAAAAAATTAGAAACTTCCAAATTTCTAATACCTTCATTCCAAGTATTATTTAATAAGTACTGATATGAAAGGCATGTTTTGAATGACTGGCCTTATTAAAAAAAGCTATACCAAAGAGTTCCTCTATTTACAAATAGCAAGAAATTGGTCTTTATGATCTCAAATTAAAAAGTTACTAATGATTAGACAAAAAATACATAAATGAATAAGGAATGCCTTGTAGCTTGCAGGTTAACAATATAAAAAAAACAAGAGGCACAGGGATCAGAAATGAAAAAAACTAATACTATTTTTATTCACAGACAATATAATATGTATGTGCCATATCTTTAGAAATCTGTAAACACAGTGAACTTAACCAGGAAATTCCATTGTGTTTCTATATTCTATCAACAAATGATTAGAAAGTAAAATTTAAAAATATTATCATCTATGATAACATCAAAAATATGAAATACTTAGGGATAGACTGGGCAAAATATATGCAAGATCTGTACATAAAAGTGTGGAGGAAAAAAAGTGTGGAGGACTAAAACTACTGGGCAAACTAAAAACGTTGCAAAGACAAAGTAAACAAGACTTAAATAAGTGGAGAAATACATCATGTTCATGGATTACGAGTTCAACATTGTTAATATGTCAGTTCTCACCAAAATGATCTACAGATTCAATGCAATCCCAATCAAAATCCCAGCAGGCTTTTTTTCTTTACAAAACATGACAAGATTTTAAAATTTATTTAAAAATGCAATAAGCCTAGAAGAGCCAAACAATTTTTAAAATGAAGGAAAAAGCTGGAAGATGTATACTGCCTGATTTCAAGACTTACTATGAAGCTATAGTAATGAAGACAAGTGCAATACTGGCAGAACGATAAGCTCTGTGGAATAGAACAGAGTGCTCAGAAAGAGACCCACATATGTATGGTCACTTAGTTTTCTACAAAGATGCCAACATAATTCAATCCTTCCCATATATATTTGCAAACATACGTGAGGAGGAAACACTATTACTCTATGTTATTCTTCTGGAAGTAATAGGATTAAAACGTGTAAAGGCTTACTCTTCTGTGATTAGTAACTATTAAATCCACACAGAAAGGTATCTCAACGTTTCATCTTCTCTGTTTAGCAATTAGCTTGTCCCCTTTGGGAAGCTTGAAAGCAATCAGCTATGCGCTACAGAAATACAGCTGTTTTTCTTTTATTTAAAATAGATGAAGGTAGGGGAAGTGAGAAGAGTAACTGTATGACCCCTATAATATACTCTTAATGTGTAAGGAAAACAAAACAAAACAAAACAAAAACTAAGAACCTGTCAAACAGGAGCTTTAAAAAATGTTTTACTCCAGACTAAAAATGGGAACAAAAATCATCATAATGACAGAAAATATAAGGTTGTCAAAGAATCCATAATTCACCTTTGGAGTGAAAGAAAATCAGTCTGTAACCAGTGTTAATTATTCTTTTTTAATAAAATCATTTCCTTACTGAACCAGAAGGGGGACAGAAGAGAGAAAAAGAACAAAAAGTTTTAAAATAAAAGCAAAAATTTAAATTACTCTTAGGAAAACATTTTCAAGAAAATGTTGACAAGTGCTATGATTCACAGTTGCTTTTCAATATTCAATACATACTATATTCCTTATGCTTCTAATGTCCCTCTTTGAAATATAATTGGGTATTGGTATTTTTACCTAAAGCTCCCAGCAACAGAATTCAAAAGAAAACCATACTCCCTCAAATCTTCATTTGTCCTTCTAACTAAGATATGTTTTAATACTGGTGAAAGTGATAATACTAAAGAATATAACAGCCATGAAGTTAAAGTCTGTGCTATTGTGCTATTTTTATTTTCACCAACCCTGATTACACAAAGTATGGCAGATATTTTGATTCTATTTGAAAAGGCCAAAGGGGAGTAAAGGAGAGGAGAAAGCAGCATTTAATGAATGCTTGTTCTGTGCCAGACATAGTGGTGTGCTGATAAATGTTTAACAATCAGCCCTCAGGGGTTTGTGTATGAAATGTGTGTTTGTTATAAATTTTGAAGGCTTTAGGACACAATTTTAAAATTAAAATATACAATACTCTTTATTGTGAATTCTTAGAGCCAACTAATTCTCACACAATGCTCTACTGATTTTGCCAAACTCCTGAGAAGCCAACTTAGGGTCGCAACAGATAAACGAATATAATGCCAATCTTAATGTTATTTCATATTTTCATTTACATTAAATAATAAAAGGAAAGTGAAACAATGATATATGTCAAAACCTCACTTATTCGTCAATGACATTAGCAACCTCTTTGCTGAATTAGATAATACATGCACACTTTGGAAGGCTTGGTTCCAGATTACTGCAATAAAATTAATATTGCAAAAAAGCAAGTCAAATGAATGTTTTGGTTTCCCAGTGCATATAACAATTATGTTTATACTATACTGTAGTCTATTTAAATGCTCAATAGCATTATGCCTTAAAAAAAATCAATGTACATACCTTAATTAAAATACTTTGTATCTAAAAAATGAGCTTTCAAGCAAGTGGTATCTTTTTGCTGGTGGAAGATGTTACCTCAGTGTTGATGGCTGCTGACTGATCAGGGTGGTAGTTGCTGAAGGTTGAGGTGGCTCAGGCAATTCTTTTATTTTTTTTTAAGGCCAATTAAACTAATTTTATTCAGAGTAATTTTACATTAAATCACAAGATTAATAATCTCTAGAGACAATGAACATAAAATTTAAGAAATAAAAATGTGTTTGGTCTTTTATAGACCATATACTATAGAACTCACAAATGAAAATTTACAAATATGGAAATAATGACTACTTAAATTGTGAGGATTTTCACAAGGAAATCCATAAAATGTCATATTTTAAACACACATGTTTCTAAAAGGGAGAAACTTTTTAATAATTTAGCACAAAATCCAATTATATAAACTTGGTATATTCCAGAAAATATTGCTTTAAACATTTATACCATGACAAAAATTCCTTTGGTAACTTTGAATCAAAATGGAGTATACTATTATATAATTACTTTTAAATGCTACTAGAAAAGTATTTTTGTTACAGTTATGGCACCTATATATACACAAAACATGAAACCAGGTGCCAACAAAATCCTTTTAATCTTTTAAAAAAATAACTTCTGCTTCACAATATCAAGACTTTAAGTCTCCTATAACACTTTTTACAGTAGTTATAGCACAAAGAAGAATGGCATAACTCTAAAAACAAACCAAACTTTACTAAAGCAATCATACAAACAATGCAATGAAAAAAATCAAACAGCTGTTACCCCAGTGCAAAAAACAGGGGGCTGCTAGACTCAGTCTCAGAAACGTGTAAACACAAACACATTATCCCCCAAACTCCTAAACGGAAAATCCACAAAACAACTCAGCGGAAGTAGAACAAAGATATACTCCTGGGTTCACCACAGCAAGAGGACCTGACCCAGTGCTGTCTCCACATACCAGAGGTCTCACTGAGAAACCTTGCTCTAAAAAGTCAGTCATCATAGTTTAAAATGTATGGAACATAAAGGAGACAAACAGATGCCAATATTTATGTTGCATAATTGATTAGCCAGCTTTTGACACTGTTTCTTCCTAATGTCTGCCAACAAAGGACTCTTGTTTCTAAACTAAGCGTTCAAAAACTAAGAGAGCAGGCTACTCCTTCAGGAGCACACCAGTCATCTCTAAGCCCATGAAGGCAGCACGGAGGGTCTTTTTAACTATGCATTCATGAGCACACACAGACAACAAACCAAACTTCCAGCTTTCTGCCACAAGAGAAGTATCTTAAAAAGGAACCTCTTTTAACCAATATCTTCTTGTCCAATCTCAAAGTCATTCTGCACAAAGCAACAAAAGCAATTAAAACAGCGAAAGGGTTAAGAGGGAGAACTGGAGGGAAAGACACATATGCCATTTGCAAACCCTTAAGCTTTGTGAAGGGTGATCCAAGAACCATCTTTTCTTTCTAATCCAAAAGTCTTTCTGCTGGCTCAATCTCAGAAGTCTTGGAAACAGGACAGAAATGCTTCACTGCTCTGAAGATACATTCTAGTGTCTCGACGACAGAAAGCAGCTGGCCCAATCAGGCCATGTAGTGGTGATCGTCTCTCTCCATATAGTCTGTCTATAAGAAATTCAATTCTTTTTTAAATCTCTAGGCTTTACTGGGCATTTCACTGATTATACAATTCAGAAACTAGAAGATTATGATGAAGAGTCTTTCTCATTTTCATTATTCTGACAATAGTAGGGTCAATCTGATACTGTCTTTCCTGAAACCTATCAGTGGTACTGACTTGTTCTTCAATGGTTTCCTTCATCCCAATCTGGCTATTCAAAGCAACTTGTATTTGAATTCCCTGCTGAACATGAATGTGTCCCCATCTTCCATTTCCCTCCTTTGGGGACTTTAACCAGAACTCGTGCTTTGCCACAGGCCAAGGACTGTAATGTTCTTTGCAGCTCACCGTCCTCTATTCTCATGGCCCTTTTGATTTCTTCAAAGCTGAACCTACCCCCTTCACTGAACATGAGAAGCACCAGTATCCAGAAGATGGACACCTGGAACTTCTTCCTTAAATTTGCTTTTCAAACAGCATTCCCCAATGTAGTTTGCCACTGAAGATTTCTACCACTGTGCTTTCTGAACTAATTTCTAATTTCTGAGATAAAATGTCTTAAATACTTTCTGAAATTTAACCATTTCCATAGGTGTGTATATTGGTCAGTATGCCATCCTAATTCTATTCACTGTTAGACCTACAGAGCCTGGGTCACTCTGATTCTGCATATACTGCTTGAAATGAACCATGATATCCTTGGAGAGCTCCATGTCCTTGAACATGCCTTCCAGCTTGCCAGTGAAAGCAGCACCACATTCATGCTTTAGTTCTGACAACTAAACTTGACAGATTTTTCACCATCTACTGAGACACTTTTTCCAATGAGGAATCGTTTTGCTGAATGGTTTTTATAAAAGGCTTCAAAGAAATCTTTACTGTGAATGAACCTGAATATTATTATCATTACCTTGTCAAGAATCCTCTCTAGCTCTTCATCTGTTGCTTACTGCTTGCTCTTAATTTTGAATCAACGTGCTTTGCTATCAGTTCTGCGGGTTTATTTGGCTTTTTGTTGATACATGTTTCAAAGGATTCCTTCATCAAGTTGATGAACTTCTCATTCCTTGAAAAGCACACTTCTATCACATGGTCCACATGATCCTTAAAATCTAGCAGGTCCTGTACCATAGTTTTGTCTTTTTCAGGACTGATAACAATTTTTGTCTCAAAAGTCTTGAGGTAGTCACTCCAGTGCTGCAGAATATGCTGCCCATGCTTCACACAGCTGAGTAGCTGGTTTA
Organism: Taxidea taxus jeffersonii; assembly: GCA_003697995.1. Taxonomy (NCBI): domain Eukaryota; kingdom Metazoa; phylum Chordata; class Mammalia; order Carnivora; family Mustelidae; genus Taxidea; species Taxidea taxus. The sequence continues at coordinate 54,665 of ML100325.1, read as the reverse complement.
TCTGAATGAGGTCGGCACTCCGGTCTCATCAAGGAGATGGTCAAGCCCTTTCTACAGAACTGCTTTCAACGTTCTCCTAATAGCTGTTTCTCCTTGTAAGCAATCAGTGGTTTCTGTGTGCTATGGTTTAAATATGTGATTACTCAATCTCCTTCTTCCTCTAAACACTTATTTACATGGTTAGGATATTCTGGCCTTCTGCAGCATATAAACAATTCATTTCTTCCAAAAATTTCAGGTCAAATGAATCTTTACATACCTGAAGGTCAGAAAGCATACTCAGCAGACTTTTCATAAACTTCTATCCACTGCATTGCTGCTTCTTTCTTGTTAATAGCAGAATTCCATCAATACTTTTACTCTGAGCCATTTTATCACTAATGATATGGTTTCTAAAAAGTTCCAATCCTATATCCCAGGAAGAAGGAAGCATGGAAAGCAAAAAAACAGGACAATACTTCTGATCATGATCATTTGTCTGCAATGATCTTGCCAGCATGTGCTAATCTTTAAAACTAAAACACTATCTGATGAGTCTTCTCTAAACTGAATGATCTGTGCTTGAACATGATCTTCACAGACCTGGCATAGCTGTTTGTAGAGTGTTGAGGAAACTTTGTAAGAACAGATTTTCAACAGTTTGTAGTTTTTCCAAGTTCTATCTGATGGAGATACCACTTGTATGGCTTTTTCTGCCTCAAGAAGCTTCTGCAGGTGTCCTGAACATTAGTTATCAGGCAATTTAGGCCTGTCTCAGAAATTCTTGATCACTAGTTTTCTGGAGCCACTGCTGTACCCAGGTTTGGAGGTGATGGTGGCCACTGTGAGGGACACAGATGTGGTGAGGCGATGGGTGTGCCCAATGAGCACTGAGTGGCTGGTCTTCCTGGGGGTCTTGTCAGCCATGGTTGCAGCCAGGAAGCAGTGGGAGAGCACCCCGACCCCCCTCTGACTGGCCACCCAACTACTGCTGCCCAACAGCTCAGGCAATTCTTAAAATAAGAACGGCAGTATGGCAGTTTGCCATACTGATTGACTTCCTTTCACAAATGATTTCTCTGTAGCACAATGACGCTATATGACAGCATTTTACCTGCAGGAGAACGTCTTTAAAAATTGGAGTCAACGCTCCCAAGCTGTTTTATCTGCTACTGTTTTAACAACTATGTTTATATAATATTCAAAATCTTTTGTTGTCATTTCAACAATCTTCACGGCATCTTCACCAGGAGTAGATTCCATCTCAAGAGATCATTGTCTTTGCTCATCCATGGGAAATAACTCCTCATCCATTAAAGTTTTATCATGAAATTGAAGCAATTCAAATAATAGTAATAATGAAATTGTTTAAAATATCTCAAGAATCAAAATGTGACACAAAGCTATAAAGTGAGTGAATGCTGCTGCAAAAAATAGTGCCAGTAAACTTGCTTAATGCCACAAACCTTCAATCTGTAAAAAATACAGTATCTGTGAAGCTCAATAAGGTAAAATGCAATAAAATGAGGTAAGCCTATAGTTTAAAATATTTCCTCAATTTTTGTGTTACCAACAATAACAGGCAATAGACACAAAAAACTTTATTTATTTATTTTAAAAAAGATTTTATTTATTTGTTTGTTTGTTTGTTTGTTTATCAGAGAGAGCGGGAACAAGCACAGGCAGATAGAGTGGCAGGCAGAGGCAGAGGGAGAAGCAGACTCCCTGCTGAGCAAGGAGCCCGATATGGGACTCGATCCCAGGACCCTGGGATCATGACCTGAGCGGAAGGCAGCTGCTTAACCAACTGAGCCACCCAGGCGTCCCACAAAAAACTTAAAAAAAAAAAAGATTTTTTTTACTTGAGAGAGCGAGAGAGAGAGGGAAAGAGAACGTGACACACGTGTGTGCATGTAAGGAGGGATGGGGGGAGAGGGATGGAGAATCCCAAGCACACTCCATCCTAAACAGGGAGCCTGAGGTGGGGCTCGATCCCATGACCCTGAGATCACAACCTGAGCTAAAACCAAGAGTCAGAGGCTTAACCAACTATGCCATCCAGGTCCCCCCAGACACACAACAAACTTTTAAGTTTAATCTGCTTTACTGCTATTTTCTCCACCACTTTCTTAAATCTAGACATCCAACAAAACAATAAATCAAACTCTGGTTAGTGCTATTTACCAATTTCTGTGGTATGAATACCATCATGACACATTTCAAGCTACCACTGAAAACACAGTGAACATAGAGCTGGGAAGAGATATGCAATAGCACATCATTATATGGTATTTCACCACACAGCTATAATAGACATATATAATGTACAATGTAGCAAAATAACTAGGAAGTGATGAGTTTTCAGCATTTAGTGTCTTCACCTTTTAATTTTTTTTAAGATTTTATTTTATTTATTTATTTATTTATTTTTAAAAAAGATTTTATTTATTTATTTGTTAGAGAGAGAGAGAGCGAGCGAGCACAGGCAGAGGCAGAGGGAGAAGCAGACTCCCTGCCAAGCAAGGAGCCCGATGTGGGACTCGATCCCAGGACGCTGGGATCATGACCTGAGCCGAAGGCAGCCGCTTAACCAACTGAGCCACCCAGGCGTCCCAAGATTTTATTTATTTTAGAGAGAGAAAGTGCATGAACAGGGGAAGGAACAGAGGGGGAGGAAGGAGGAGGAAAAAGTCTCAAGCAGACTTCACACTAAAAGTGGAGCCCCACGTGGGGCTCCATCTCACAAACCTGAGATCATGACCTGAGGAAAAACCAAGAGTCAAGTCCTCAACCAACTGAGCCACCCAGGTGCCCCCTACTGCATTTACTTTTAACATAATTTAATTATAAAGTTTGTGTAATTTAATTTTTAATGAAGGCTGTGTTTAACAGCTCATAAGATATCTAAAATTCTAACAATCAGCTTTTATGGGGGGATACAAGCCAGCTCCAGTACACCATTGGCTGGATACTATATAAATGTTTCACAAACAAGGGAACTAAAACTTAGCAGTGATTTATTTAGGATCACACATTTGGTAAATGGTAACACTGTGATTCAAGCTGAGGTATAACAGACTCTAAATCTGTCCTGGATCATACCAGGTTATCAAAGATATAATTTATACCAAACTTTAATATTAAAAGTCATATAAGAATGTTTTTCTTTGCAAATACTTCAGTAATTTTTTTTTAATTTTTTTTTTTTAATTTATTAGTTAGAGAGAGAGAGCGAGCACAGGCAGACAGGCAGGCAGAAGCAGAGGGAGAAGCAAGCTCCCTGCCGAGCAAGGAGCCCGATGCGGGACTCGATCCCAGGACGCTGGGATCATGACCTGAGCCGAAGGCAGCTGCTTAACCAACTGAGCCACCCAGGCGTCCTACTTCAGTAATTTTTAAAAAAACAGGGTTTTTTTTCCTTTTTAAAAAAGATTTTTAAAATTTATTTATTTAAAAGAGAAAGTGAGAGAGCAGGAGCAAAGGGGGAGGGGCAGTTGGAGAGGGAGGAGAAGACTCGCTGCTAAGTGGGCAGCCACAATCAGGGCTCAATCCCAGAACCCTGAGATCATGACCTGAGCTGAAGGCAGATGCTTAACGTACTGAGCTACCCAGGCACACCTGTATACCTATTTTTGTTGTCCTTCTGATTTCAAAAAAACAGACACTCTAATCACTTTAAATACGGGAGAGTCAGCTACATGGACACAGAGTTTGGGTTGGAAAGCTAGGGACCTACCCACAGAAATCTTAATAGAGGCATGCTTTCTGGGAAGTGGAAAGCCATCACAACTGAGGGAATGGCCAGCCTTCTTACCTCTTATGACTAAAAAAAAAAATCTCTATTTTTCTGTGTATATATGTTTACTCCTTAAATTTATCTATATTATCTCATTGTTTCTGCCTTGCAGATTTCAATTAAAGTCAGAATAACATTTCTGCAATGCCTTATATGTAACTAGTGACAAACCCTTCCCTTTTAGCTTATTAAAAAAAAAACAAACTTCACTATCCAAATATCAGATAACTTATTCACTATATATTGAATGACAGTAAATACTAAAGAAACAACAAAAATCCCTATAGTTAAGAACACTAAAAATCTAACAAGACAAATTACAAATTACAGATTGATCTGTGAATTTCTATGGGCTAAAAAGTACAAATAAACAATTCATTCCCAAATGAATGAATAAGAACTTTGAAAAATAAGTACATTTTTATCCCATACTTTTAACATCTTCTGAAAACAGTGCCTATCCTGATAGCCAGGGAAGATAAAAACTAAGATAAAAGATGTTTATAGGCAGCTACAATAACCCACGGAGGCTGAATTGTTATGATTACCAGTAAACTTAAAAAAAAAAAAAAAAAGTATACCAATTTCTAAGTTTTGGATTCAGGAAATGAAATTAGAGTCTTTGATTAGATCCACTAAAGAGGTTATGAGTGAAGACACAGCTGTTGCAAATATTAAATAACAATATACTCATTATTCATAATTAAGAAAAAAAGACAACTTATAAAAACAATAAAATTAGTAGATTTCAATTTGAAAAGTGAACTGTAAAAATCATGAAGCTGATTTAGATCATGCTACATAAAATAAGTGTAATTTAAAGCCAGTTAGATAGGCATTTTATACACAAAGCAACATATTTTTAAGTGATTCCTGTACTCATGTTCCCTACCAAACCCCCCCAAAAAACTCCCCATTCAGAGGTTTATGAAGATTACCCAAAGAAATGTATTAAAGAATCTGGTTTTTTGTTTGTTTGTTTGTTAGAGAGGAAGAGGAGTTTTTAAAAATGACCTATTTATAAAAAACAAAACAAAACAAGCAATCAAGGTTTTGGTTTTGAGTAAGACGTAGAAAGCACACACCATCTGTCTCTCCCACTGAATTCATCTATAAACCTAAATATAATGCATGCAGCAGTTATTTGAGGGCTCTGAAAAGTAAATAAGAGCAAATAGTTTGGGGAGAAAGATGAGAATTTGAAGTACAAGAAAAGCAGTCTTAGGGATAGCAATTGTTTTTCCTTTCTGAGACCCATTGGCCTGGACTCGATGCAGGCCCGAAACACAAAAGTGGGCACCCGAGTAGATAGAGTGCCAAATATCTTGTAAATCTGACTTGAGGGAAAGAAAAGTGATCTCTTAACATTCAGTAGAGGGAATCCCTCTTTTCTTTTCTTTCTCCATTTTTTTGCATCCTACAACCCAAGAAATTCCTTGGCAATAACAATGGTGACAACAGAGACCTGCAGAAACTAAAATACTAAGAGAGGGAAGGACTCATTTCTCTTTCTGCCCTTCCACTGCTTAGTCTCAGACACTGGCAAAATCACAGGAATTGCTCAGCAATGTGGGATAAATAAAGCCTTAGTTATCTGACCAGAGGACCAAAAAGTGGAACTCCAAAGAACTAGAAAGTACCAAGGACAATGCACAGAGAAAAGACCTTGGGAAAGTAAGCCCATAAAGTTATTTATGAACTCCTGAGATCACCTGCAAGCTGCATATGTGAAAAATGAGCCTAAACATCCTACCACAGACATTGAGAAGTGTACAGATACCAGGCTGCCACTGGTTGACAATACACACAGGACATATCTCAGGAGCACAACAAAGGCTTTGAAAAAGGCACTAATGTAAAAAAATCACAAACTACAGAAGACGAAGTTCACACTTGTGTTATACTGAACAAATCAGTCTTCTGTAAAGCAAATCTTCAAAAAAACAAAACAAAAAACAAACAGAATAAAGAAAAACACTCTACACAGGATATAAGCAAGACCTTAGATCTCATAATGTAATATTCAAAATGTCAAAGACACAATCCAAAATTCCCTGGCATAAAAATACCCAGGAAAATCTCAACACGTGTAGGAAAGACAGCAGACACCAACTTCCATGATGACACAGATGTTGGAATTATGTTACAAAAATTATGATAAAAATGCTTCATTGAATAAGGGCAAATATTCTTGAGAGGAAGGAAAAGACAGAAAGCTCCAGCAAACAAACAAATAAAAGATAAAAAGAAGAACCAAATCAAAAGTTTAGAAGTGAAAAACAGTAAGGGAAATAAAAATTTGCTGAAGGGGTCCAACAAAAGAATAGAGATGACAGAGAGAGTCAATACATCTAAAGATAGATCAAAAGAAATTCTCCAATATGAACTACAGAGAAAAATAAAACAGGAAGAAGGATGAAAGAGATTCCTACCTTTGACCTCCATGGAGGGGAGAGGCTAGGGGATAGCCAATGGTTTAATCAACCATGCCTTCATAAAGGAACCTCTGTAAAAATCCCAAATGAAGGAAGGGGTTCTAAGAGCTTCAGTTTGGTGACCGCATCCATATGCCAGGAAGGCAGTGCACTCCTCCTTCATGGTAACAGAAGCTCCTGTGCTTGGAATGCTTCCAGACCTTGCTCTTTGTACCTCTTCATCTGGCTGTTCATTGTTCCAAATTGTTCCATTTGGAACAATGAACAACTTAGGAAAATACAGTATTTTCCTAAGTTTTGTGAGCTGTTAAAGCATATTACTGAACTTGAAGGGGGGGGGTTGTGGGAACCCTAATTTGTAGCCAAGTCAGACAGAAGAACGGGTAATCTGGGGACCCACTACTTGCTATTGGCATCTGTACTTGCTATTCTCTTATAAGATTAAGACCTTAACCTATGGGTTTTGTGCTAACTCTAGGTAGAATCAGAAGTACATTAAATTGTAGAAAAACAGTTGGTATCCACAGAGAATCAGAGAATTGTTCAGTGTGGAAAACCAACACATTTAGTGTCAGAAGTGCTCTGAACAAACTATTTTCTTTTAAGCTCAAATGAGATCTAAAGAAATACATGCCCAAACATACCATAACCAAACTGCAAAAAATACTAAAACTAAAAATAAACTCTTGAAAGTAACCAGAGAAAAACAACTCATTAGTTATTATAGCACAACAATTTGAATAACTGTGGATTTCTTATCAGAAATCAAGGAGGCCAATCATAGTGGTGAAATCATATTTTTCAAGAACACCAATAAAAGAACTGTTGACCCAGAATACACAGCCTAGTGAATATATTCTTCAGGAATGAAAGTGAAACAAAGAGAAATGGAAGAAAATCCAAGAGATTTTGTTGCGTAGACTACTCTTTAAAAAAAAAAATTGCTGGGCACCTGGGTGGCTCAGTCATTAAGCATCTGCCTTCGGCTCAGGTCATGATCCCAGCGCCCTGAGATCGAGGCCCACATCTGGCTCCCTGCTCGATTGGAGGCCTGCTTCTCCCTCTTCCATTCCCTCTGCTTGTGTTCCCTCCCTGTGTGTGTGTGTGTGTGTGTGTGTGTCTCTCTCTCTCTGTCAAATAAATAAATAGTCTTTGAAAAAATTGCAAATGAAATTTGTAAGATTTGCAAATGAAAGATGTAAGAGAAATAATGCCAATAGAAATCAAGAACCTCAGCAATGAAGAAAAAGCAACAGAAGTGATCAATATTTAGGTACATGTAATGAAATATTCTCCTGCTGAGTTCTTCAAAATGTTTGACAGCCAAAAAAGAACTGTAACCTTTTCTAACAGGGTTTTTAATGTATGCTGATCAAATATATAAAACAACTACAGCATAAAGGGGAAAAGAAAAAGAGACCTATTTGGTGTTAAGGTTTCTATACTCCAAATAAAATTGTAAAATACTGACTTAAATTGTGAAAGGTAAAGCATATACATTGTAATCCCTAGAGCAACCATTTTTAAACACCAAAACTACAGAAATAGAAATGGTTAAAAATATAAAGATAAATTAAAACAGAATTCTAAATATATTCAAACAACTTCCCTCTTCAAAAGAGAAAAAGAGATGAAAAATATGGAGAAAAATTTAAAAATCAAATAATAAAGACATCTAATTCCAAACGTAACATTAAATATAAATGACCTATCTAAAACACCAATTAAAAGACAGATTGTCACAGTGAGTTTTAAAAAATACAACTGTATTCTGTGTCTATAAGAAACTCACCTTACACATAATGATATAAATAGTTTTAAAGTAACAGGATAGAAAAAATACATGCCATGCAAACACTAATTAAAAGGAAGATTAAGTGGCTATATTAACATCAAAGTAGACTGCATGAAAATTATGCACATGACCCATGAAAATTATGACATATGAAATTCATCACATAATGAAACAAGCTAATTTATCATGAATTCACAAATTCCTAAATGTGTATGTACCTAATAATAAGAGTTTCAAAATACATGAAGCCAAAATTTACAAAACTAAAAGGAGAAATAAATCCACAATTAAAGCTGATGGCTTCAACTTATCTCCTTCAGTAATCTGTAAAATGAGCAGATAGAAAATTAACAAGAACATACAGGAACTGAACAATAGCATCAACCAACTGGATCTGACATTTATGAACACTCCACCCAAGAACATTATTTTATTCTTTTCAGAATGTACATGTGGAACATTCACCAAGATAGACCCTATCCTGTGTCATAAAATAAGCTTAGCAAATTTAGAAGAACTGTAATTATATAAAGTACATTCTTCTAAACCATAAAAGAATTAGAAATTAACAATAAAAAGATAGCAACAAAATCTCCAAACACATGGAAATTAAGCTCACTTCTAGATAACCCACAGGTGTAAAGGAATCAAGGGAAATAAAAAAATTTTGAACTGAAGAAAAATGAAAATACAACATATCAAAATTTGAGAAATATAGCAAAGGAGTGTCTAGAGGGAAATTTATGGTATAAAATGTTTAAATAGGAAAAGAAGAAAGGTCTCAAATCAATAAGCTAAACTTCCACATTAAGAAACTAAAAAAAGAGGCGCTTGGGTGGCTCAGTGGGTTAAAGCCTCTGCCTTCGGCTTGAGTCATGATCCCAGGGTCCTGGGATCGAGCCCTACATCAGGCTCTCCGCTCAGCGGGGAGCCTGCTTCCTCCTCTCTCTCTGCCTGCCTCTCTGCCTACTTGTCATCTCTGTCAAATAAATGAATAAAATCTTTAAAAAAAATGAATAAAATAAATTCAACGCAATCAAAATAAAGGAAAAAAGAAAACAACAGAAATAGCTCAAATTGAAAATAACTCAATAATCAGTGAAATCAAAAGGTAGCTCTTTATAAATAAAAAAAATTGACTTAAGGGGCACCTGAGTGGCTCAGTGAGTTAAGCCTCTGCCTTCGGCTCAGGTCATGATCTCAGGGTCCTGGGATTGAGCCCCTCATTAGGCTCTCTGCTTTGCACCCCCCCCCACCTGCCTCTCTACCTACTTGTGACCTCTGTCTGTCAATAAAATAAATAAATAAAATAAAAAATTTTTTAAATTGGCTTTAAAAAAAGCCAAGCAAAACAGAGAAAAAAGAAGACACAAATTACCAACATTTAATATGAAATAGGGGACATAACTACAGACAGACCCCAGGCATTAAAAAGATAATAAATAGTACAAACAAATCTATGCACATAAATTCAACACCTTAGATGAAATGGACCAATTCCCACAAAACCACAAAATGCCAAAATTCACACCAGATGAAATACATAACCTAAGGAGTCTATAACTGCTAAAGAAATTGGATAACCACAAAAACAATTCTATTCCAAAAACAAAATCCCTAGACCCATATGGTCTCAATGGTGGATTCTACAAAATGTTTAATGAAGAATACCAAACTGTCAGATCTCTTCCAAAAAACAGAAGAGAATACTTCCCAATTCATTTTAGGATAATGATGTTACCCTGATATCAAAACTAGACAAAGATGACACAGCTGAAGATAACTACGGACTAATATCATCCTGGGATATAAATTTTTTTGGGGGGGATATAAATTTTTAAAATCCTCAGCAAACTATTAGATAATTTAATCCAGCAATATATAGAAACAATAATACACCAGGACTAAGTGGGGTAGATCCCAGGAATGCAAAAATAGCTCAATCGTTGAAAATCAATGTCATCCACCCTATTAACAGTATAAAAGTAAACCACGTGATCATATCATTTGATGTAGAAAAAGCATCTGATAAAACTCCATGTACTTCAATAGTAAAGACATTTAGCAAACTAAAGAGAAGGAAATTTCCACAATCTGATAAAAAGGCATTTCTGGGGGCAAAATATCAGCTAACAACATACTTAACAGTGAAGACTAAGATGGGAATAAGACAAAAAGATAGCTACTCTCACCACACCTATATAACATAATACTAGAAGTATTGGTCAGTGCAATAATTTAAGAAAAAGAAAGAAAAGGCATATGGATTGGAAAGGAAGCCGTAAAACTGCCCCTATTCTCAGATAATATAACTGTTTACAAAGACAATCCCAAGCAATCTATGAAGAACCCCTAAAACTCAACTTGAGTTTTTACTCACAGACACAAGGTCAACACATTAAAAAAAAAATGTTTTTATATACCAGCAATGAACAACTGGCAAATTAAATTTAAAAACCAACACCAGGAGCACGTGGGTGGCTTAGTAGGTTGAGTGTTGGACTCTTGTTTTCAGCTAAAATCATGGTCTCAGGGTCATGAGACTGAGCCCCATGTCAGGCTCCACACTCAGCCAGGACTCTGCTTGAGATTCTCTCCCTCCCCTTCTACCGCTCATGCTCTTGCTCTCTGTAAAATAAATAATCTTAAAAAAAAAAAAAAAAACACCATTTACAATAGCTTTAACAAAAGCTTTGTGTGTGTGTGTGTGTGTGTGTGTGTGTGTGTGTGGGTACCACACCACTTTATTTTCTTGGTTTTCCAACTTGACTCTTGGACAATGGGAATTCAGTTACTCGCCTTTCTGGCCACCGGATGGTCCTTGCTGATGGGGCACAGGCTCGGAGGAGAGGATCAACAGAAAGATGGGATCCCCAAGAGCCAACCAGGCTGGGAGAGGACTGAAAGGTCTACAGTAGATGGACCAAGCACCAGCAGAGATTCGGAGCCCTCTCCCTCAAGCCCTTTACCACACTCCTTGCAAGGGACAGGCCGGCACCTCAGTGACCCAGCTCAGGGCCTTCCCTCAGAGGTCCTTCCTATATACCCTTACTTGAAATGCTAATAAGCCTGGCACCCTCTCCCTTGGGAGCACCAGGCAGAAGCCACTGACCTTCTCCACGACTGATTTCTAATGTTCCTTTGGGAAACATCTTCGAGTAAGGAGGGTACCAACCCCCAAATAAACTGAAGACATATACTCCACCTAATGGGACAGCCAGCCATGTTACAGTACTTCCTTCATCCTCAGAAGTTGAAAGGTATAAATATAACAAAATATGTACAGGATCTGTACCTTGAAAACTATAAACCACTGGTGAAATATATAAAAGACCTAAATGGAGAGACTTACCACAGGTCATGGACTAAAAACTAAACAGTAAAGAAGTCAACTCTCCCTAAATTGATTCACAAATTTAACATACTTCCAATCACTATGCCAGGAGGATTTTTTTGTATAAATAGATAAACTGAGTCTAAAATTCATATTGAAAGGCAAAAGAACTAGAAAGATCATTAAACTTCTGAAGAAGAACAAGACAGAGAAATCACAGTATCCAATTGTAAGACATAACCAAGAAAATGTTCATATTACAGTGCTGGCAAAAGGATGGATAGAAACAGAACAATGAAAAAGAACAGAGTCCAGAAATAGACCCCACAAAATTTGGCAAATTAATTTTTGACAAGGCTGCAAATGCAATTCAAAAGAGAAAGGAGAGTCTTCCCAGCAAATCATATTAGAACAAGTGAACAACCATATATAAGAAAATGAACTGCCTAAACCTCACACCTTCCACAAAAATTACTCAAATGAGATGACAAGACTAAATGTAAAACTGTAAAACTTTTAGAAGAGAACAAAGGAGAAAATCTTTGTGACCAGAGGTTAGGCAAAGAGATCTCAGGGATGACACCAAAATGATAAAACTGAAAAATGGTACTTCATCAAAATTAAAAACTTTTGCTGTACAAAGGACACTGTTAAAAAATGAAAAGATGGGGCATCTGGGTGGCTCAGTCAGTTAAGTGTCTGCCTTCAGCTCCGGTCATCATTCCAGAGTTCTGGGACTGAGCCCTGCATCAGCCTCCCTGCTCAGAAGACAGTCTGCTTCTCTTTCTCCCTCTGCTTCTACCCCGGCTTAAGCTCTCTCTCTCACACACAAATAAACAAATAAAATCTTTAAAAAAAATAAAATAAAAAGCAAAAGAATGATTTAAAGACAAGCTACAGACTGGGAGAAAATATTTGCAGTACACATAATCAACAAAGGACTTATATCCAGAATACATAAGGAACTTTCAACACTTAACAGGAAGAATATGGACAATACAAATAAAAAATGGACAAAAGACTAGGAAACACAGATGGCAAGTGAAAAGACATTCAACACCATTAGCCACTAGAGAAATGCAAAAGACAACTACAGTAATGAAAATGTTCTAAATTTAAGACTGTGGTGATGCTTGCACTATTCTGAATATACTAAAGACATCTAAATTGTATACTTTAAATGAGTAATTTTATGTTATTTAAATTATAAGAAAAACTAACAAAAGAACTACAAAGAAATACCATTTACACAGATACTAGAATGGCTAAAATAAAAAATACTGTATCAAGTGTTGGCCATGATACAGAACTAGAATTCTTATGTTGCCAATGGGAATGCAAAATGAAATAGCCACTCAGGAAAACACTTTGGCAGTTTCTTATAAGTTAAACACAGACTTACCAAATGACCCAGCAATCCCATTCCTGAGTATCTAGAGAAATAAAAAACTTATATTCACACAAAACCCTGTAATAAAACGAATGGATTATTGATACAAGTAACAATCTGCATGAATCTCAAAGGACTTACTCTGTATGAAAGAAGCCAGTACCCAAAAGTTACATACTTATATGACAGAGCAAGTGTCTATTTTGTTCTAGTCTAGTATAGTCTGCCATGTCTAGTATATGGTAGTCACATAAGACTGACCAGATGCCTTGAGAGGTCATGATCTCTCTATCCCTGAAGGTGTGAAAAGAAGACTCAGTTCAGCAATAATGTAAAAGGGATTCATGCAATGGATGGGGGCGCTGAAACTAGAAGACCTTCAAAATCCTCTGAAACACCTTAATTCAGTGTGAATTACAAAATTTCACGTAATTAGAATACAACGGAACATACACTAGAGTTATTCCAAACATAACTTATTTCTTACCATTTTATTTATAAGTCAATTTTGAAAACTAGAGCCTTGGTTATTAAAAGTGAAGATAATATTAATTAATTAATTATAATATAAATTAATGTAATTAATTATATTGTAGATGAAGGAAATCATTAGGAGGGAGCTCGAGTTAAGAGAATGTCAGCTGATGTGCTCTCACCCTTTGATCAATCAATAAAAGTATTTAATGGCTATATAAATCAAAGACTTCACATTCTGGTGAGACATAGTATTAGTATAAATGTACCTAAAAGATGTTTGAAATAAAAATCCTGAACCATATTTAAAAATTTAGAGGACCAAGCTCAATCTTGTCCTCCCAACTGAATGAACAGATGTTGCCTGTTTTTGTTTGGAATACATATCTTCGCACAGAATTAATTATTTAGCTAATATTTTCCTTCTTATGAAATCTGGTGTTAATTGGAAATCAATTTTTCTTAAGTCTAAACAAGTTACATGTTTAGAGAGAGCCATAATGTAATACCCAGATCTGTTTAAATTCATTTAAAGACAGAATTTGATCAGTTTTCAAATAGACTTGGACTATCAAACACAGAACAGACACATTCTGTCTGACAATATGTATTTCTGAATTCAAGGGGGTTTTTGCAATTCAAAAGGCATTATTCAATGAAGTCACATTAAAAAAACATTAAAGGTCACATCTCCCTTATAAGTAGTAAAGGGAACTAAATTGCATCCCTCTCATTCCTCACTGGCTCATTACAGACAACGATCTCACAATCCTTAACTAATTACATCTGCTAAGACCAAATAAGTAAATAAAAGTTACAAATTTCCAGTAAAGGTCACATTCTAAGGTTAATCTCTTTGTGCTTCAACTTCCCCTCTATAATACAGAGGCAGTACTGATTAAATACTTTTTGCAAGTCATCAACAACATCCTTATTGCTGCTAAGACAAACAGACCCTTTTCAATCCCTATCTTCTGAGATCTCTCTGCTGCATTTCACAATACTGACCATTCATAGTTCTTGACACCCTCTCTCTCATCATGGTTTCCAAGATACTAATCTCCAGGGTTGGTTCTTCCAACTAAAGTCTACCACCTGTTACGGAAGACACCAAAATCTTTATCTCTGGCCCATATCACCACTGAAATCTAGACTTATACGCCATGCAGAACATCTATTAGCTGTCCCAAAGACATCTTATATTCAACTAATCCAAAATTGGATTTAGCAACTTGGAAGTATACTGATTAAGGAGCAAAATCTCTGGAATCAAGATTACCCAGCTTAAAATCCTGACCCCACCTCTTTCTTATTAAATGTCAGACCAGGAAAAGATACTCCAAATCTTTCTTTGACTGTTTCTCTCACCTATAAAATAGAAATCATAACTAACTTACACAGGTTATAGTTTATAATGCTGAATAAAATCAAGGTCTGAAATGGTCAATCCTTATTTCACCATGGAGGTTTATTTTATGTGAGTTGTAAGGCAATGGGTTTGTAGAACCAAAAAATTATAGTGTTCTGGGAATCAAAATGTATTTCTCACACCACCATGTTTTAACAACAGTTCTATTACCAATGAAGTATACATAATATCATTTTTTCCCGAAAAGCTGACATTAAACTGAGGAAATATTAAAGCACATATTGCCTTTCAACATAATGATTATTTCATTCACTAATTAATGGCATCTTTATTCAAGTGGTGTTTATTTTAGATAAGTAAGTAGTGTTTCTCTAGTCATCATGGCACTTCAACTAGCAGCAGCATGTGTAAGAGAAACCATATTTATTTAAGTTTCTTAAAGTGAATCTGTGACTGTGCCTAATGGATAAGCTGGCCCTGCTTCAAGACCCTCCTAAAATGTCAACCCTCTACGATATTCATTGATCTCTTCCCAAATCTTCTCAAGGCCAAATGTCACCTTCTTACTCTCACAGCTCTTGGTTCTCTTTTTCCTTGTAATGTTTATCTCACTAAATTAGATAATTAAGAATCTTCCTCCTTGTAAGGACCATGGTTTACTTATTTACTTATTTATTTTTGGGACCACCTCTCACCTCCAGGATTTGGCACAAGATTCTGGTTTTTTATTAAGCTATATGTATTCAGGAGAGAATACATTCTCCTTTCTATCTTTGTTTGTAGAAGGAAGGGTAAAACAGGAACTATAAGAACAGTAAACACTGATCAGTACAAATGGTCACACACAATATCCAGATAGAAAAAGGTTTTTAACCATATGATGTAAGATCATGAAATAGCCAAATGTCTCAAGGCAAGCTAATTACTACTCCTAGTAGATAAAGTATCAGGATGATCCTACAAAGAACTGTTAATTCAGTAAAATGAAGAATATAGAAAACTGAAGATGGCTTTAGATAACTGGGGCTTAATGGACATAGAACAAAGAGAAGATTCTAGAAGGAGCTGAAGACAGGTAAGAGGTAGAAAAAGGAGACCATTTTACTATTAACATCTTTCTGAATAGGACTATATTATATCATCCAGTCTCTAAGCAGAGAGGAGTAGGTTCTGAGAAGCAGGTCTTAAAAAGGAATAAAATGAAAGTAGTTCCCGCCTACTACAAGGACATAAAAGCAGTTCCTTATATGATTTAAGATGAAATAGCCACTATGGTGAGCGTTGTGAAGTGTGTAAACCTTGCAATTCACAGACCTGTACCCCTGGGGCTAATAATATATGTTAATAAAAAATAAAAAATAATTTTTTTTAAAAAAGATGAATAGCCAAGTGCCTCAAGGCAAGCTAACTACTATTCCTAGAAGAAAAGACAGAGAAGGCAGCTATCTGTCTTCTTACTAGAGAAGACAATACATACAGGTTGACTTAAAGAATTTGGTGTCTTTGTGGCAAAATGACCTTAGTATAATAATCGGAGTATTGACTCTCGGGTTACTTACATAATTAATAAAGCAATGATTTTAGAGCTGAAAAATACGTGTACATGCTTTAAAAAAAACTTAAGTTTTTTTAAGTTGTAAAGTTTTGTTTTGTTTTAGATTTTATTTATTTATTTGACAGAAGAGATCACAAGCAGGCAGAGAGGCAGGCAGAGAGAGAGGAGGAAGCAGGTTCCCTGCTGAGCAGAGAGCTTGATTCCAAGACCCTGAAATCATGACCTGAGCCGAAGGCAGAGGCTTAACCCACTGAGCCACCCAGGCACCCCTTAAGTTGCAAAGTTTTTGTTATGTAGTATTACCAACAGTTACTTTATGACTTTATTATCATTTTGGAATTATATAATATAAAAATCCTCAATAATTTACGAATGCTTTAGGTGCTTACAGGATCTGACTCCCTAAAATCTGTTAAATGCAAAACAGAAACTAAAAAAGAGGAGAGATGTTTATAACTTGTATGCTCTTTAAGAAGATACCAAAAAAAAGCCTTTAAAATTTTTCAGTGATAAAGCTATATGGTTTACCAGTAATTCTATCATTCCAAAACTATGGAAAAATTAATATTAGAGGATACCTGCTGCACTAAAATATAAAATTAAAGAGAATGTTCTCCATCTATCTAACATAATTAGTTTGTTTTTTTTTTAAATATGAAGAGTGATGATAAAATGAGATATATTCACATTAGAGGTCTTGGGGGACATTTGATAATTCCACTGACCTGTGTAAACACACCACCTGTCCAAAACACACTAGTCTATAAATAATCATAGCTCTTCGCATCCCCAAAATGGAAACATCATTTCAGGAGGAAAGCAAAGCAAGAGAGACAACTGTGTCAGGTTGAAAAACAGTCTGAACTCTATTTTGGGACCACTGTTCTGATAGTCAAGCATTTAACTTTCTTGGGCAGGATTTTTTCAAAAGAATAGTCAAATCACAGGTTAATAGCCATAAATTAACTTATTAAAAACAAAGTAAAACTACATTTTTGTTCAACTAGGTTACATTATACATCAGATCATTTTATACCACAGGCCAATCTGTCAACTAATTTCTTCAGTTTCATTTAGTCCTTTTTTTTTTTAAAGATTTTATTTATTTATTTGACAGAGAGAGTGAGCACAGGCAGAGAGAGTGGCAGGCAGAGGCAGAGGGAGAAGCAGGCTCCCTGCCGAGCAAGGAACCCGATGCGGGACTCAATCCCAGGACACTGGGATCATGACCTGAGCCGAAGGCAGCTGCTTAACCAACTGAGCCACCCAGGCATCCCTAGTCCTTTCTTAATATGAGAATTCTACATAAAATTGAAATGTATAATTGAATATATAAATTGAAGTAACATTTTAATTTAAGGTCTAACTCTTTCCATTACACATTTCTGTTTAAATGCTCCTTGTGTATAACAAAAATCTAAACTCTAATAATGTGTTTTAGAAAGACATCTTACCTACATTGGGACAGTGACTTTCAAACTATAACCTAGTGGCAAAATGACACTTCCAATCCCTGCTCAAACCCACCTCTCTCAAAGACCTATTTTCATACTGTATCAAGGGGCACTGGAAACCAATTACTAACAACTACCTTAGTCTACAGTCAGTCTGTCAAACCCAACACTCTAAGACTTGTTGGATAAATGCCAACAAATGATACCAAAAAGGAAAAATGGGAACATAAATTTACCTAAACTCTGAAATCTTATAACCTGGACTTTCTCTAGTGTCAGCGAAGAATGGAGGAATCTCCTTATAAATTCTAATGACATCTAACCACCACATGCTGTGATTTTACTCTCTGATAAATTCTACCTTTTAAACGTACGGATATGGATAGTACAACTGATTAAGGCACCCTATTAAGGACATAACTCCTTAAATTTACTGGCTGGTACAAAAAGGGACAATAACATTCTGAATCTGTGTTTTTTTTAAACTTAGAATCCCTTGAAGAGTTTGTTAAAACACAGCTAACCAAGCCCATCCCTTGATTTAGTATGTCTGAGGTGAGAACCAAAAATTTACATAGCTAAGATTTATTTATTTATTTTGAGAGAGAAAGAGAGAGAGAGAGCACACAGGTGTGAGCAGGGGGAGGGACAGAGGGAAAAAGAATCTCCAGCAGACTCCCTGTTGAGCACGGAGCCCCATAGGGGCTGAAATCATGACTGAGCAGAAACCAAGAGTCTGATGCTCAACTGACTGAGCCACACAGGCGCCCCCCCACCCAAAAAAACTTAACATATCTAACAAGTACCTAGGTGACACTGATGTTATTGGTCCAAAGGAACACATTCTGAAAATCCCTGGTCTAATAATGTTAAGTTATAATATTCATTTTCATGTCCTACACACAAAATCATATCTCAGATTGCTCTAACCCATCAATTTATAAATGTTACTTTATGCTCACAGTTTTTAAATTTCTCTTACTGGATGATAGATAATTATCATAATCTATTTGCTTCAGTCTTTTATGTTGTACCTCTACTTAAAAAAAAAAAAAAAAAAAGGTTCCAAAAGAGGCTGTCACATCACCTACTGTTTAAGACAATGGAACCTGAAAGTCTTCAGAAATTCTATCCTAAGTCACTATATAATTATATTTGCCATTCCTCATTAGTGAAATTTATTCTCTAAGACACTGTGCTTAGGTTTGGTTTAGATAACTAAGTTTTCCTTTTACTATTTCTTGAAAGATAATTTAATAAGCATTATCATATTAAAAAATAAAAGGCAGCTCCTCTCTTATCTCCTAGCACTCTCTGCTCTGTTGTCTTCTGACAGAACCATTTATCTTTTCATAAACCACTTTGGCTCTACTGATCTCTAAGAAATAAAATGTTAGAAAGATGCTTAAACAAATCAATATTTATTAAATATCAAATCAAACATTTTGATCCATTAGACAAAAAACCTCTCCAATCTGATCTTTCAGATTCTCTTATATGATCCCTTTTCTTGCAAATCTATCTGCTAACTTTCCATTAGGGTTCATTCTTCTCAGATGAAAAGCTCCATGCTCTCCTCTCTCAATTAATATCAAACTTAAAATCAGGTTGAACCGGGTACTAACTCACTTTCCCTGACTGCATTCAATTCATGCCAATAATTTTTTATCTGCTAATATATATTACATTTGAACTATGCTATTTTGCACCTTTAAAAACTGCTTTTATTAGTCATTCACTGTGTATTTTAATGTTCAAAGATCTGTGAGGTTCTTTGATTTTTTTTATTCCTTCATTTAAAGAAAACTGTTCCATATAAGATAGCATGTAATAAATGCTTACTAAATACCACAACTTTGACAAATAAACAAGTTTACTAAATATCAGTGTGGAAAAGAATGTTAGTGCTTACCAATATAATTGTAACTCCTCTTCTGCTTGGCACACAAATAAACAATACTTTCCAGTTCCTCTGCAATTAGGTGGGGCCACATAACAGAGTTCTGGCCAGCAGAATGCAGATGGGAGTGATATATTTCACTTTTAAGCTGGGGCGATTAAAATCTCCCACACAATATCCTACCCTCTTTTCATTTCTGTGGTGACCTTAAAGGTCACAGGTTGAAAATGACAGAACTACACAATTAAAGAAGGCAGAATCCTTAAATCACTTTCTGGAAGGAATGTATCTAGGAGAATGTCCTGATCAGGCATATCCACACTGTACTTTGTGTGAATAAGAGTTAAACATTCATTAAGTTAAGCCACAGAAACTTGGATTGATCTGTTACAAAACTGGGACTATTGATAACAATATAGCCAATAAAGTTCAGGAAGTTAAAGAAATCCTTTTTTCCCCCCGAAATTTCCCAGAGATTTAACGTAATTGTACATTGTCTAAAGTACAGTCTTAGAGTATTAATAGCATTTTTCACTCATAAATCAACATTACCATATTCACTACGATAACACACTGTACAGTACAACGAAGTAGGAAATATAGCCTGACACTTAAAATGTATCTGAAAATGATTTCTTACATAGTATTTATTATTAAAGCACTTATATTTTATTCAAATTGGAAGCAGAACTACACTATTATCTGAACCCCCCTCATAAGGGCTCTTTATTTCTAAGACCTATGCAAAGTAAATTTTCAAATAAAAAGTGAGAAAAATAACTAATACTGTGACCAGAAAAGGTTGATTCTGTTAGTACGGAACAATTGTTAATTTTTAAGCCACAATACCTGTGTCATCATGTTCCACCATACTATCCTGATCCAAAATTAAAGTAACAGTAAAAATATTTTAATAGTCACTAACAGTCATCCAAGTACCACTATCTTGAAAATTATGTTGCGCACGCGCGCGCACACACACACACACACACACACACACCATTTGCTACAGACAACCAAAAAAATGATGCAGGAACAACTCTTCTGATTCAAACAATCAAATAATTTAATTTCTTGGTTAAAGAAAAAAAATATCTTCCCTCAAAGGGAAAATAATTTTAAGTGTACCAACCACATGGAGTTACAAATTAAAATACTATTTAAGATTTATAAATATCAGCAAGGATACCAGTAAGATTTCCTAACAGAGGATGTCACGTTAAGACCCAATTATTTTGACCAGTGTTACTTTCTACTACTCATTTAAGTGCACCTAGCCTTTAAATGACTGAAAAGAAAAAAAATGTTTCCCCTAGTTTTCTGACTCTTTTTTTGGCGGGGGAGGGGGGGTTGGTACGGGGTGGGGGGAGGACAGCCCTCAGTTTTACTGGCTTCCTGGCTTTATAACTTATATTACCAAGATAAAACATTCCTAACAAAAACATGCCTTTCTGAAAGTAAAGAAATTAAGATCATCCCCACTACTAAACTATAAAACTCTATTAAATATGTAGAGCATGTCTCAAAATGGCCATCACCTCCTCAAACCTTTTCTTCGCACTATCTTTCACATTAATAGTCACTTAATACAGTTAAAAAATTTAATGAAAATCATTACATTACTATTATTGAGAAAATTCAGAATGTACTCAGGAAACTTTTTAAGTATTACCATCTATTGATGAACTACAACCTAAGATTAATACATTCATTTCTGATACATGGTTAAGCTGTTCTCCTTAGTCCATATATTAACATTGTATGTAACTAAAAGAGGAAAAAGTGATGACTAAATTACATTAGAAAAGAATTAAAGAAACCTAAGAAACAATTCCTAATGTCACTGTATATACTAGGTACCATGAGGAAAGCGTTACAGTCACTGACCTGCGGGGGAAAAAGGTCTGTCCTATTTGATTCTTAGTAAAAGTTGCAATGAGTCAAAAGACCAAAATACTTGATATGAAAAAGAGTAAATCTCCATGAGAAATACACGTTTTTTTCCCCTTGTTACACATAATATCCTTTCAGTTTCTCTGTTCTACAAAAAGGGATAATAATGATAAACAAGCATTTGAAAACAAAGAATAAATAGTTGCTTCTTGTTTGTATTATTTCATCAATAGCATTTAGCCTTTCAAAGTGTCTGATGTGCTTAGCTAAGGAAATATGATAATCATAAAATGCTTATTTCTGTACAATAATTTTAGCCTTATTATGTCAGAAGAGGATAAACCAGATTAAAGCCACTAATAACTTCTGGAACATATTTGTAAAAAAAAAAATACAGCTCTTGGTGAAATCATGATGTGCTCGTAGTAATTTTTTCTCCTACACATCAAAATAATAGAAAGATTAAAAGAGAAAATGTTTATTAAGTGTACAACTTAAAATAATCCTATCTGTTGGATACGTATTACATTTTAGGAAACACTGCTCTAAAACATAAATTAGACTATGGGACAGGGAAACCACTTACCTAGACATATAATGTTAAACTCATGATTTAAGAGGCTAAAAACAAGAAAAAAAGAATAAACAACATACAAGCCTTGAAATTATTTCTCAAATTTGAGAAAGACCCTTTTATACTACCATAACTTATATACAGTAATAGTCTTCATAAAATAAATGTTTGTTGGGCACATACTGTATATTTGCAGAATGCACTGGGAAGAAGAGGTACAAGCCTATTCTTCCTTTAATAGCTTATAAGATATTAACGGAATATTACAAGATATTAAAGGAAATAAAACATGTACACAGATAACTACAATACAAACTAAAATTTGGTCAGTGCCATAAGGGAAAAAGAAACAGCTAGGAGTATTAGGAAAATATTCTTCTAAGAGCATTACAGAAGGTTTTAGGGAAAGGTGACATTAACTGAATCTATAAACTTGGCAAAATTCCTATTGTTATGTATTGGAAGACAGTTGCATTCCTTCTAGGAAGATGTAACATAAGCAAAAGTCAACTCACTAAAAAAATGCTGAGTTTTCAAGAAACAGCAACTAATCAAGTTTAACTTAGAGAATACTGAGAAGTATGCTAGAAAGTTAACCTGAGATAAACTCATCTGCAAGCCAAGTAAACGAGTATTAAGTATTATCTGATAGACAATAAAAAGTTTCGAGCAGGAAAGTTACAAGATTAGATTTTGGAAGCTTAATATGGTAGAGTTAGAAAATTCAATTAGGATCCTACATTACATCGCCCAAGCCAGCGACTGTTAAACAATTTGGTCTGGGACCCCAAATTACTGATGACCCAAAGTGCTGTTTATATGAATTTTATCTATGGATATAAACCAAATAAACCACAGAAAAGTTAACACAGACATTTATATTATTTAATTACTAATTCACTTTAAAATGGTGATAGCTTTAGTTAAATTTAATGTGGTAATCATTCCACAGCATATACAAATATCAAATCATTATACTGTATCCCTAAAACTAATACAAAGTTACATGTCAATTATATCTCAATTAAAACAAGGAAAAATAATAAAATCCATTAATGTGTTTACATAAGTAACATGTTTTAAAAGAAATAATTACACTTTCCAAAACAGAAGAAATGTAGTCAGGGGATTAAACTGTTCTTCAGTTTTTCACATCTCTTCAAAGCCTGGCTTAACAAGAGACCCCTGGATGTTCCTATCTGCTTCTGCATGCAGTGTTTCAGTATGTTGTGACTGAAGAAAATAAAGCCACACACATACATAACTAGAAAAGGGAATGCATCTTAATATACAGATAATTGTGGATATTCTTTTGTGACACTACACCAAAACTCAACAAGTTGTAGCTTCTCAAAAGTTAGTTGCAATGCGTATCTTTTCTTAACATTAAAACCCCCTTGCCTATTCTGTACTTTGGATTTTGCATCCATTCATTAACTTGTAAAATCATGCACTGGCCATTTGGAAAATATTAGTTCACTGGCTTATACAGATTTTCCAAAAGTTGATACATTTCATTATAAAATGGCATTACTTCATACTACTACTAGTCTCAAAAGAAATGTTAAGTATAGGAAGCTGTCACACTTACAGTGGCAGATGAAGGTTTTCAAAAACTCTAATTTTCATTTAAAATCAAAAATTTCTTACTGGGAACAAATACTGTCAGTTGTTTTTCTTGAAGTGATATTCACTGGACAAGCAATTGTAGAAGAGCACTTGGGCTTAGGAAGAGGAAAAAAAACTGGTCACTCTGGGAGGCTGTCAACACAGAACACTTGAGGATCCTGAGAAAAGATTGACATCAGCCTAGCATTAGTGGTCCACACCTCCCTAATATCCTCATAATAAATGGGTGGGCTGAGTCTCCTTATGGAGAGAACAGAGCAAAGAGCAAACAGAAGGATTCCCCTACTTGCCCCATAAGGAAACTGACAACAACTTGCCTATCTTTACCACTTCAGATCCATGGGGGCAGGAACTCTTTGGCTTTCAACTATCCACAAGATGCCCACTAATCCATATGGTCCAACCACCAGACCTAAATTCAAAAGGCACAACAAAGACAAGGGGATTCAATAGAGCAAATATCAAGTAGAATAATCAGAGTACAGAACAAGAGAACACAAAATAATCAGAAGATTCAGTGAAATAAAATACTGAAGGAGAGAGATGAAACATGGAATAATATAATCAGACAACTAAAGAAAATTTGAATATGGAACAAGGAATTTTTTCAATTTCTAAATAACATACTTTGTTGATTAATGGTTCAGTAGATATTCACCACTCAAATCCAAATTAATAACCTGGAGGAAACAAGAAATATCTCTAAGCACGGAGCAAAAAATATGATACAGAAAATGAGGAAAATGATAAGAGATTTGGAGACTAGATTGAGAATACCTAAAATAACTTTTACAATCTTAAAATTCCCAATTAGAATATAAACACCTGAAGGACAAAAACTGTGCCTTGGGAATTTCTGATCTTCTAGAGTATTTTGACTTCAAAAATCTTCAAAATTATTTACTTTACAGTGACCACAATCTTCAAACTCCCTTTTACTTGTGTTCTCTCATCATTTCTGTACAACAGCTCTTTTGTAAAATGTCTTCTGTTACTTCTGCTGCTTTTTCTACCTAGGTTTCCTATGCTATCAGTAAACAAAGGAAATTTCCTTCAAAATGTATTCTGCATCTGGAGGAATAAAAGTGACTGATATTTTCAGAGTAAAGTTCAAAAATATTCCTTGTAGGGAGAAGTGGTTTGGCTAAATCATATTATATGTGGCGAAATAAGTTTATATTTTATTAAATGGCTCTTATAAGTGTATCCTTTTAATTTTTTTAAAAAATGCTTACAGACTTCTACTTTCAAGAATGAAGTAGGTCAAAGCAAACACAGTGCAACAACTAGAAAAGCCTGGACAAATTTTAAAATCTTACTTGTAGAAGTATCAGATTGTTATGGGAGGCATGAAGACTTAGAGGAGAACTATTCAGGGTAGAACTACTTATCACCAGTTGCTTCTTTGTTTCCAGAGTGAGCCAGTTTCTTTTTTTATTTTTTTAAAAGATTTTATTTATTTATTTGAGAGACAGAGGTCACATGTAGGCAGGGAGTCAGGCAGAGAGAGAGGAGGAAGCAGGCTCCCTGATGAGCAGAAAGCCCATGTGGGGCTCAATTGATCCCAGGACCCTAGGACAATGACCTGAGCCGAAGGCACCCAGGTGCCCCCAGTGAGTCAATTTCTGGTATAGAGCATGGGCTAAAGACTGGGCTTAACCTAGATAGGGAATCTCTGATGGTGGGGGGAGAGGGGTGGTAGGGGACTGGAGAGGGAACCCACTAGCTTTTTTAGCGGTTGTATGGGGTCACAAACTTGAGCATACACAAAAACCTGGCAGAAAGAGGCCTTGCCTCAAGTATACAACTAATCAGCATGCTTGCTCCTCCTCAAGACATTTACCAGGTTTTGAAGGTACATGGTGCTGGAGGCTAGAGAGTGATGAGTAGGCTGAGAACCACTTAAAAGCAGAGCTGAGGGGCGCCTGGGTGGCTCAGTGGGTTAAAGCCTCTGCCTTCGGCTCAGGTCATGGTCTCAGGGTCATGGGATCAAGCCCCGCATCGGGCTCTCTGCTCCGCGGGAGCCTACTTCCTCCTCTCTCCTTGCTTGCTTCTCTGACTGCTTGTGATCTCTATCAAATAAATAAATTTTAAAAATATTAAAAAAAAAAAAAAACAGAGCTGAATTCCTGTAACATTTCAGAACTGAGGAGACAGATCTGCCAGGTTCTCAACCAAAGCGCCTGAAAGACAGGACTTAGGAACAAGGGCAGCCAGAATTTTAATGAAACTACTAAAACTGTACAGAAGCCCAAACCGAGCTCAATCTCTTTGTGGAAAGAAGTACTCAGCCACTGATCTATCAGTCTAACACAGAAAAGGGAATCATCTCTAGTCAAGGATGTTATTCATCTGAAAACTCTAAGCTTCTTTTACATATGGTATTCTACATATAATGAAAATAGGCAAGAAAACATGATAACCGGGGCGCCTGGGTGGCTCAGTGGGTTAAAGCCTCTGCCTTCGGCTCAGGTCATGATCCTGGGGGCCTGGGATTGAGCCCCGCATCGGGCTCTCTGCTCAGCAGGGAGCCTGCTTCCCTTCCTCTCTCTCTGCCTGCCTCTCTGCCTACTTGTGATCTCTCTCTGCCAAATAAATAAATAAATAATCTTTTTTTAAAAAAACCATGATAACCAAGAGGGAAAAAGCCAGACAATAGAGGAGACTCATAAATCATTTAGATATTGGATTTGAAAGTCAAAGACTTTAGGGGTACCTGGGTGGCTCAGTTGGTAAAGCATCTGACTCTTGATTTAGGCTCAAGTCAGGATTTCAGGGTCCTGAGATCAAACTGAATGTGGAACCTGCTTAAGATTCTCTCTCTCCCTCCCTCTTGGTCTGCCCCTCCCCACCCTGCTCGTGCTCTCTTATTCTCTAAAAAAATAAAATTTTTTTAAAAAGTCAAGGACTTTACAATATCTATGATTAATATTTCAAGAAAATATTGGGAGAAATGGACATAACAGATGAAAAGATAAAAATCATCAGAAAAACAAAATATATAGAAACAAATGAAATAGATATTATACAACTGAAAAATACAATATATGAAATTAAGAATTCAGTAGATGGATTTAATAGCAGACTAGAAATGATGGAATCTAAAATAGGTATACTGGAAGACAGTTCAACTGATAACATCAAAGCATGTTAAGAAAAGAGAATGGGAAATACAGAAGAGTATTAGAGATATGCGAGGATGCACATGGGCTAGTGTACATTTAGTCAGTCTCTGAAGGAGAAGATGGAAAGAATGGGATGAAACACTATTTGAACAGATAATGGCTGACGAAGCTTCCGAAACTTAAAAAAAAAAACAAAACCCACAGATTTAATAAGCTCAGCAAATTCCAAGCTGAATAAACACATAGAAAACCACACCTAGGCTCACTGCAGTAAAACTACTGGAAATCAAAAACAGAGGGGAAAATAAAGAAAAAGAGGTATATTACCTTCAAAAAGCAACAGTAAGACAGGCAGCTAGCTGCCTTTCCATCAGAAAATACAAAAGCCAGAAAGCAATGGAATGGAATTTTAAAGGTTTTTGTTTTTTTTAAGATTTTATTTATTTATTTGACAGACAGAGATCACAAGTAGGCAGAGAGGCAGGCAGAGAGAGAGAGGAGGAAGCAGGCTCCCCGCTGAGCAGAGAGCCTGATGCGGGGCTGGATCCCAGGACCCTGGGATCATGACCTGAGCCGAAGGCAGGGGTGTTAACCCACTGAGCCACCCAGGCACCCCTGGAATGGAATTTTAATGTGCCAAAAGAAAAACTGTCAACGTGGGATTATAATCCCAGGGAAAACATCCTTGAAAAAGCATGATGAAAACAAACAAAGCCTGGCAAAATTTTCTGCCAATAGATATGCAGTAAAAGAAATACTAAAGACAGTTCTTTATAAAAGGAAAATGATCTCAATTGGAAAAACGGAAAAGCAGAAAAGGATGAGGAATACTAGAAAGGGCAAATACAGAGTAAATAAATATGGGGTAAACGACTTTTAACTGTAAAAAACAAAACAAAACAAAACCTGTAATGCTTTGTAGAATTTAAAATATATGTGATATATGTAGTACTAAAATATGCAACAACCATATATAAAAAGTAGAGAACAAAAGATGAAGTTAAAAGTTCTAAAGTTCTACTGAAGTGATAAAAGCAGGAATTTATATTTAATAATTCAAGAACACATTTTATAATCTTCAGTATTAAAAAATTTAACATTTATCAGTTTCTAGAAAAATGCAAGTGTTAAACATCCACCATTATAAAATCATAAATTATATAACTGTAAAATATATAATTAGTTAATTATGACATAAAAAGTATAATATTAAAGTCAAATAAATGATTATCGGTGTGAATTTGCAAAAAACTAAAAAAAGTGACAGAGTAGAATTCCCCTAGAAATCTTTTATCCTCATAGAAACTTCAGGTATAAAGCTAAAAAAGCAGCTATAAATACAACACAGATATTTTCAGGCTGACAGCCATAAAGGGAAAGTACATAAATTGGCAGAATCACCGGAAGAAAGACAGTCTAACAATATAATCAAGAAGATAGAAGATGTTATGACATACTTATTCCACATCCACACAAGCACTGGGAATCCCTAAATTTGAGTTTGGTTAGAGATAATCCAAGGAGAAACCTGATGGTGTGTATATCAGGACATTTACCAGGGAAAAGTGGCAGTAAATCTGTGAGCATAGAATGTAATAAATCACACACACACCACCAAAAATGTATACTAAGAACCAAGAGTGATAAGAGTCATAGACTTATAAACTTATAAAAGGAACTTATTAAAGTTCTTCTCTAGGTCAATAGGAACATTTTAAGATGATACATTTCGGGAACTGTGAAATAACAATAAAAAATACCTGTTTCAGTGTCTGTCCCTAGTTCCTGGCACAAAGCTCTTTTAGGGTTTTCCTAAAACCCTAGTAATCTAAGTAATAAGAGCACTAGGAGGATCTTTTGTTCTGTTGTTCAGTCTTTGACCTTGTTCTTGACACAAAGTTCCTAAATCCCATGGAGTTTCCTGGGTGATAGGAGCATCTTTTGTACTAATAAGGAAATGTTTAGTGGGCTTCTTAGATGGTGGCTGGTCACCAAAAAGACCAACCCATGATTAGAAACTCATAACTTTCAGCCCCATCCCCTACAGTCCAGGAAGAGGAGAAGGACCAGAAATTGAGTTAATGATCAATCACATCTCTGTGATGAAGCTTCCATAAAAATCCCAAGGTGCAAGGTTCAGGGAGCTTCTGGGTAGCTGAGAGAATAATGTGCCCAGAGAGAGCATGGAAGCTCTATGGCCCTTCCCACATACTTTGTCCTGTATATATCTGCCATCTGGATTGTCATCTGTATCCTTTATCATTTCTTTTATAATAAACAACATTAGGTAAGCATTTCCCTGAGTTCCCTTGGCCATTATAGCAAATTACTGAACCCAAGAAACAGGCCATGAGAACCTTGATTTACAGCCAGTCAATCAGAAGTACAGGTGACAACCTGGGACTTGTGACTGGCATCTGAAGTGGGAACCTGAGCCTCTAACTTGTGGGATCTAATACTAACTCCAAATAAAGAGTGTCAGAATTGAATGGAATTATGGAGCGGGGGGAGGGGTGCTGGGTGGCATCTGCCTTCAGCTCAGGTCATGATCCCAGGGTCCTGGGATGGAGCCCCACATCAGGCTCCCTGCTCGCGGGAAGTCTGCTTCTCCCTCTCCCACTCTCCCCGCTTGTGTTCCCTTTCTCACTGTGTCTCTCTGTCAAATAAATAAAATATTTTAAAAAATGGAATTATGGGGGTGCCTGGGTGGCTCAGTGAGTTAAAGCCTCTGTCTGTGGCTCGGGTCATGATCCCGGGGTCCTGGGATCGAGCCCCGCATCAGGCTCTCTGCTCAACGGGGAGCCTGTTTCCTCCTCTCTCTCTGCTTGCCTCTCTGCCTACTTGTGATCTCTGTCTGTCACATAAATAAATAAAATCTTTAATTAAAAAAAAAATGGAATTATGGGACACCAATGATGTCACAGAGAACTGCTTGGTGGGGGAAGAAACTTTACATATTTGGTTGCCAGAAGAGCCAGAAATGAAGTGTTTGGTGTAATAAAGGAGAGACATACAGGAGAAGTGAATTTTCCCTACTCTGGAACTATATTCAGAAATTATACATACCTCTAACTTGAAGTGCTCTCTGCACAAGGAAGTTATGCTTTTACCAAATTCACCATTATAACTCTTAGGTAGAAGCTAGACATGATCAGGGAAGGAACACTCTGAGGTAGAGTCCCAAATCCTTGAGCAAGATTGACAGACACTTGAGCTGGAGGCAAGGATGAGGATTTTTTTAAAAAGCTACATTATAAGTCCTGAAGCTCAACATCCTGACCTTGTAGTTTCCATGACCTTGGGCCTGACAGATCACAAACCACAGGTAAAGAACAAGCAGCTCTCCTCTCCCACCTCTGCCATTATAGGGTAACCCCTAGACTCATTATAATGCATTTACATTACGTGCACCCCCACCCTCAAAGGCTGCCAAGACAGTTCTGGTTAAGAAACAAACAAAAAAACAAAAACCCTCCCAGCCTGTGGGACGAGATTCCCAAATGACTGGAAGAAGCCTCTATTAGACACCATCTCACTGTATATCACAGCTCTTCCCAATCTAGAGAGACTCAGTAGTATCTAATTAAAAAACAACGTATGGGCCAGTTCTACCTTGAGAAACTCTACTTCTTGAGTGTGTATTTTCACTTAAACTTCTTTGTGCTTGCTACTTTCCTTCTACCTGTCTATTTGAGTACAGATCCCCATGAAAATCTTGTCAGGAATGCAAGGACCAAGACCTCCATTCACACAATGAATACTTCTTACCTCTAACATAATCATGGGTCACACAATATACCTCAATTTGTATCCACTTTGGGAACACTGTTTAAGAAACTACCTGAATCACACCACAATCTGCTTAAGTATTTAGGTCCTGTTGGGCACCATGTAACTTCTCAAACACTAAAATTACATTGGACACCACCATGGTCACTGTGTGATTTCAGTGATTTTCATGTAGTAGTACATACATATTATCTTAAAACTAATGAAAATCCACCTTCACAAATACATAACATCAAAAGGAATGTAGCTAAACTGTGAACTAACTAGAACTGGCAGTTCGAGCAATTACATTTCTTTCAAAAATGTAAATTCTATTGTATTCCTACAGCACACCAGAGCATCTCTGTACACAGACAGTGTGGGTACTTCAGATATAATCAATGACTGTTCCTGTGAAATAATGAGTGAAACATTAGTAACAGAGACTGAACACATAACAGATAATGAGCAAGGGAGAGAAAGGGGAGTGAGAGACAAACAGAAGGTATGAGAAAGCAAGAGTGAGCAACAAAGAACTTTAACAGAACATAGCCTAGAAAACAAGAAAAAGACAAAGATAGGAAGAGACAAGAGACAGATGGTCAGGGAGAAAGAGACATACCAAGA
>ML100325.1:0-23558 GCA_003697995.1 Taxidea taxus jeffersonii | reverse complement strand
AGGGAGATAAGTGGACAGAAAGAGAAAGAAAAACCAAAAGGCAGAGAGTGGGTGAAACAGGCTGCCTGGCAGTCAGGAACAGGGAGAGTGGGGAGAGAGAGACAAAAAGAAGCAGATGAACAATTGCAGGAGACACAGGAGAAAGGATCAGACAAGGGTGAGATACCATTAGAAAGACAGGAAGATATAAGGGGAAACTGAGACAGAGACTTAAGGAGAAACTGTCAGGGAAAAAAACACAGGCAAGGACAGACAAAGCTATCAGGAAAGGGAAGAGACAAGTGAAAGAAGATTAAGACAGAGAGGCAATGGGGCACTCATGAGAATAAGAGAAAGGAACTCAGGGAGAACAGAAGGGAAGGAAAAAGAAGCTTCCTCTCACACCACCTCTATCCAGTATAAAATGGATTGTACTGATGTGGGAAAAAAAGGCAAAAGAAAAAAAATTTCCTTACCAGTAATGGTCTGTTGACAAGTCCTTAAAACAGAGAGACCTTCCTCTGGGAGCTCAGCTGCCTCAGTGTTAATACTTTGCTAAGGGCAAAAGGCAATCTTAGCTTAACATTATCCCAATCCCCCAGGATCCTGTTGAGTTTACTTTAACATATAAAAATTCCTTTGGGAAATTCCTTTATCTCTAACCCTCAAGATACATGTTAGCAATCATCCCCCAAGCACATGGCCCACTGATACATCTGACGGGTCTCATGACTAGGGTTTTACTAGACAGTAATAAATGACCTTTTCCTAACAACAGCGAGCCTCCTCAAGGTCCTGGAAACCTTGCTTCTAAAATTCCTTAGAGACTTAACACTATCCCTAATCCCCTCCCAACTTGAAAATATATAATCAGCCACTCCTCATGACCCCAGAGCAGCTCTTTCTGCCGACAGGTCATGACCCCGTGCTTTAAAAGACCACCTTTTTTGCACATAAGACATCTCAAGAATTCTTTCTTGGCCGTCAACTCAGCTCTGAACCCCAACATTTCTTACATTACCACCAATTCATTACTTAAAGGCATGATCCCTACAGTTAAATAGTGTATGAAAAAGAAGTAGGAATTAGCACAGCCATTATTAATGATGCTTAGCTCTGAACACCAGGGGTTTTTCTGGCCATAGGGGAAACTGTCTCATTCTGCATATTATTAGCAAATACAATCTACACTCTCTTACTTCAGATACTAATATCCTCATTGACAGAATCTCATAGAGCTTTGTGAGCATCCAAGGCTATCTGCTCCCAGCATCCAATATAATTTACCAATAGTTTGTTTTTCCTAGAAAGACTATAGCTACATAAAATAAAGAACCAACTTTAAAAGAGGAAAATTTTACATCCTAATTCATTATTTCATTATGTTTTCGGGACAACCAGCAACACATTGTTTTTCAGTGTGTTAATAGACTAGCCTTAGATGGTTTTTTTTTTTCTTTTTAGCTATTTATTGAAATTGCAAAATTAATAAAGCAGTAAGTAGAGAGAATAAGCCCCAACATGTCCACTGTTCAGCTTCAACAATTATTAATACTTTCCCAATATCATCACATTTTAACCATAAGAAATACAATTCTAAATATATTCATAACTTTTTATTGTTTCATAATTTTAAAATGCACTTTGATTTTAAACATATTGAATTTCAATTATTTTACTAATCATTATGAAATTATCATACAAATGTTTAACCCAGGTTTCCAGAATTACAACCACTGTTCTTAGATTCAATAAATCAATGTCTATGCATTTCCTTGGAACCTATGTATCCCAGGTTTTTTAAGTATTTTACAAATGGAGATTAGTCAAAATCTGTTCCAGGAAAACAAAGTGTTACCATCCAATGATCAGGATTATATTTGTAAAATTAAGCTGGAAAATACATTATATTTTATCGTATCCACTGATTCTCATTATCAGCTATACAATATAATAAGCTGAGGGGCTTTAAAATATACAGATGCCCATGTTCCAAAATTCTGCTTTAGTCAGTTTAGTTGCAGTCTGTACACTGAGGTGGTTTTGTTTTTGTTCTGAATGTTCCCCAGATGATTCTAATGTACATCCATGGTTAAAAATCACTGATCTAGTCCAGCTTCCTACCAAATGCAAAAATTCCCTACAGGGGCACTTGGGAGGCTCAGTCAGTTAAGTTTTTTGATTTTGGCTCAGGTCACACATGATCTCAAGGTGCAGCTGGCTGTGCGCTCAGCGGGGAGTCTGCTTGGGATTGTCTCTTTCCCCTGTGCTAGCGCTCTCTCTCAAATAAATAATTCTTTAAAAAAAATCCCTCCAATATCCCTGTGTATTAGCCACCTGACAACCAATTCCAAAACTCACTATTTCTCAATCAGTATAACTTGTTAAAAAAAGAAAACCACAGGCCCAAAGCAGTGTCACTTAGACCAAGTTCCCAAACCAGGGCTTAGCACTCAATCTAACTGCAGTTCCAAACCACTCTAGAAATGGGGCCTCAAAAGATCAGTCAGAAAATTATTCTATCAGCGCCAATGAGTCTTGTCACCTGAATCCTCTCCATCCCCCAAAGAAAGACGAGGTAATCTGCATGATTACCCATTTTACCCTACCAAACAGCCACTCCTGGAAAAATCTTTTCTTTTTATAATAACTTTCTTGCCCCCACCCTCCATCTATAAAAACCTTCCATTTTGTACAACTCCTTGGAGAGCCTCTCTACTTGCTAGATAGAGTATTGTCCAATTCATAAATTCTTTAATAAAGCCAATTAGATCTTCAAATTCATTTGTGTGAATTTTGTTCAAGAGACTTTAGGGCTATTTTAATTATTTGAAAGTTCTCACAAGTAAAATTTGCTGCTCCATACCCACCAATTAAAATTTTACCTTATACAGTCATATAAAAGAATTCTTACTCTTCTTCAGTATCAGAGGTATGAAGATTCAATATGCTTTTAAAAACACAGTACCTATAACCATTTACATTACTCCAGAAAAAGATCATTTGATTAGTGCTTCACATAGTAGTATGAAGACCTTTCTTGCTCTTACTTCTACTTAATATAGAACATTCATTTTTGGAAAGCTGTATCTCACTAATGACTCATACCAAAAAAATAGGTAAATCCCTAAATATTTTTTATATTAACTGTAATCCTGCCACCATTCTCCCACTAAATAGGTTTTTTAAAGTTCATATTTATCCCTATTTACATTTAATACCAGTGTGCTGTTCTGGCAGCTTTTACTAATATCTGTAATGTAAATACTCCCATCATGGTCATTTCAAGCTACCAACACCAAACAAAGGGTTGGGAAGAGATGCTCCAGCATACCACTAACTATAACTCATCATTCTTAACTAGAAGTTTCCATTACAATCTTTAGAATCCTATTTTGAAAATAATGTTCTCCAGAACATCCTACCTTGAAGATTCTGATGCAGTGTATGTATAAACTGGAATCCAAGCATTTATATATTTTTAACCATTTCTAGGTGGTTCTGAGGGACACACCCAGGTAAAAAAACCATTGTTTCAATGCATCAAGATCTTTTTATGTGTCTTTTGTCAAGAGAAACACATTTTTAAAAATATTTTATTTATTTATTTGACAGAGAGAGAGAGATCACAAGTAGACAGAGAGGCAGGCAGAGAGAGAAGGGGAAGCAGGCGCCGAGCAGAGAGCAAGATGTGGGGCTCAATCCCAGGACCTCGAGATCATGACCTGAGCCAAAGGCAGAGGATTAACCCACTGAGCCACCCAGGCGCCCCGAGAAACAAATTTTTAATTGCTTCATGAAACAATTTTAAACCATGCCTTGTTTTCATTAAAATAATTACTAAAAATATTAAACTAGAACTTTCCCTTTCAGCTAGCACAAATCTGTCTATACTTTGTTAGAAGTTGTCTAATCAGCCACAAATTCCCCTAACTATATTATCATCCATTTCACATTTTTTCATCCTGTCCACAAACGTGGCATGGCAAGTTAAAAAACTGTGTTCCTGATATTTTTGCCTATGCCATTCTCCTACTGAATTAGGAAAACCAACTTCAAGAGAAAATTAAGTGAGTGTAGCATAACTCGCTTTTGTGAACCAATATGCACTCCTAGATGAGCAAATTGCTGAACACTCAAAAATAATACACTTAATTAGTACCCAGTCCATAGCACCCATATCTAGTCATACAACTAGAATATTGAATAATATACATAAGTAATCTGTTTTAAAGTAGCAAATAGGGCTGAAAGGACAGAAACATGAGGTAAATGACTCAGTTCCATAGAGGGAAGAGCCTCAGAGAGGTGAGCTGACCTTCTGTAGCTTGCCAAGGCTTGCACACTGGCTTCTTTGATGCTCTGGCATGAAGCCAAGAACCTGTGCAAAGGACTGCAGCTGGAAGCCAAATAAAGCAACAGCGTTTTCAACAGAGACAAAAACTTACATTTTAAGAAACTAAGAAAAAAAAGGAGTAAGTTAACTCAGAGGGAAAAAAAAGGAAATAATAATTTTTTTAAAAGCAGAAATCAATAAAATACAAATCAAGGCAAACAATAAGGAAAAATAATAAAACCAAAATGTGGTGCTTTGAAGAAATCAATACAGCTGATTAACCTTTATTTATACCAATCAGAAAAAAATATACAAATTTTCAATATCAAAATGAAAGAGAAGTTATATTACAGATACTGGAAACACCAAAAAGATAATAATGGAATATCATGAATATCTTTTATAAAAAATCTGACAATTTAGAGGTAATGGTCAAATTCTTTGAAAGAAGAAAACTACCAAAGCTCACTCAAGAAGTATATCTAAGATACCTATTCAAGAAATTGAAATTATAATTTAAAAAAAAAAAAGAAAAATCTTCTCAAAAAGAAAACCATAGAGCTAGATAGTTTAGCTGGTAAATTTTATCAAACATTCAAGAAAAAATAATCCTACAAATTATTCTACAACACAAAAGAGGGGAAAACTAGTTTCAACTCATTCTATAAGACCAACATTACATTCCAAAACCAAAGATATTACAAAAAAGGAAAACTATTACTGATGTGCCTCATGAACAAAGACACAAAAACCCTTCCCTAAATTTTAGCAGACCTAATTTAGGTATCTATAAAATAACAATAGTAATAATAATAATGTCATGACCAACTAGGATTTATCTCAGGAATATAAGGTTGGGTTTAACATTCAAAAATGAATCAATGTAATTTACAACATTAACAAAATAATAAAGAAAAAATACACAATTATCTCAATATATGCAGAAAAAGCATTTGACAAACACCAACAGTCAATGCTGATAAAAAATCTCAGTAAAACAGAAATAGAAAAGGCAACTTTCTCAATGTGACAGAGTTATCAACAAACACCTACAGCTACCCATTCCACCAGTGTCTCCATACTCACTTCTAAGACTTTATTGAAAAAAATTACTGCTTCAGTGTGATATTCAGAAGATACGCAACATATCTATAAATGGGAGTAATAGCAATAGTACTAACTCTAACAATAAATTAGAATTGTACTGTTCTTTGCAAACTGCATCCTTCTCTTACTTGTAGAGCACGCTCGTTACCTAATGACAGGTAAGTCTCCTTATACATTTCTTCTTTTGCTCCTTATTGTCTTACATCTCTTTTTAAAGATATTCTGAGTTTTTGAGACTAAACTGAGTCTGATTCTACTCTTAACAAAAACTCTGGGAGACCAAGAGTAAATTATGAGCCTCTGAATGAAAGGTCTTCTAAACCCATCAAGGGTTTTGTTCATCAACAAAATTAATCAGTTGATATTTATTAAATCCCTAAACCAAAGTAAGGGAGACATAATGAGGTTTAAGTTGAACTACCAGACTCAATAAGCTAACAATCTGTTTGGGGAGAAAAACGTATTAATAAAAATGAGATTTTTAAACATTAAACTATTTTAATTTTTTTTTTTCAAGTAAGCTCTACACCCAATGAAGGGCTTAAACTCACAACTCTGAGACCAAGAATCTCATGCTCCACCAACTGTGCCAGACAGGCACCCTATTTTCAACTTTAATCAACAAATTAAGAACTATCAAAAGTTCACCTAATCAGTTATATACATGTTCCACAAAGCCAAATTTATTATTTGGAATTTCCCCAAACTGGCTCATTCTCTTGATTCCTATTTTTTTAGACACAATTATTATACAGCTATTTCACTTGGTGCCTCCCTCTTCCTAATCTCTCATCTATCAGTCGACAAATTTTCTCCATACTATTATTTTACCCTTCTCCATAATGTTGGTTATGTTTATAAATTATATGTACTCACATCTGCCCATATCTCCCTGTATCTTCTACTAGAATGTCAGTCTACCATTGGTTAACCACTCACATCTTCCTCTCCATGTTTAAGGGCATACATGTGAGTATATTAATCGGGATTTTTCTCTGAAATAATCTAATTCAAAATTCAGGTAATGATTTGCAGTTCTCCAGGTTTTGTCATGTTATTAAAGGAAATTCATGGATGATGAAAAATTATATTGGACAACCTGGAAAAAATGGATAAATTCCTAGAAATATACAATTCTCTAAAACTAAATCAGGAAGAAATAGAAAATCTGTACAGACCAATTACTAGATAACCAAATTGAATCAGTAATCAAAAAACTTCCAACAAATGAAAGTCCAGAACCAGATAGCTTCACAGATGAATTTACCAAACATTTAAAAAGGAATTAATACCTATTCTCTTTTAAACTATTCCAAGAAATAGAAGAGGAAGGAAAGGTCCAAGTTTATTATACAAGATCAGCATGACCCTGATATCACAATTAGACAAAGACACTACAAAAGAAAGAAAAGAAAACTTCAGGCCAATATTCCTAATGAATACAAATGCAAAGACCCTCAACAAAATATTAATAAACTGAATTCAATAATATATTAAGAACGATCATTCACCACAATCAACCAGGATTTATTCCAAGAATGCAAAGATGATTTCTACAAATCAATCAGCATGATACATCACATTAACAAAATGAAAGATAAAAACCAACTGATCATCACAACAGATGCAGAAAAGCATGTGACAAAATACACTATCCATTCATGATAAAAACTCTCAATAAAGTGGTTTGAGAAGGAACATACCTCAATATAATAAAGGACTTTCGTGAAAAACCCACAGCTAACATCCTAATCAATGGGAAGCTTTTTTCCTAATATTAGGAACAAGATAAGGATATCCATTCTTGCCACTTTTATTGGAAGTCCTAGCCAAAGCAGTAAGACAAGAAAAAGAAATAAAACGCACCCAAATTGGTAAGGAAGAAGTAAAACTATCACTATTTGCAGATAATGTGGTATAATATATAGAAAACCCTAAAGAATCCACACAAAGAAAAACCCTACAGCTAACAAGTAAATTCAGTCAAGTTGCAATATACAAAATTAATATATAGAAATCTATTGTTTCTATACACTAACATAAAGTAGCAGAAAAAGAAATAAGAAAATAATTCCATTTATAATTGTACACACACAAAAATATTCTTAGGAATAAACTTAACCAAAAAAGGTGAAAGACCTATATTCTGAAAGCCATAAACACTGCTGAAAAAACTAAAGACAACACCAATGGGAAGATTTCCATGATCATGGATTGGAAGAACTAATATTGTTAAAATGTCCATCTACCCAAAGCAATCCACAAATTCAATGCAATCCCTTTCCAAATACCAACAGCATTTTTCATAGAAACAGAACAAATAATCCCAAAATTTGCATGGAACCATAAAAGGTCCCAAATACCCAAAGCAATCTTGACAAAGAACAAAGCTGGAGGTATCACAATCCCAGATTTCAACATATACTACAAAGACACAGTAATTAAAACAGTATGGTAGTGACATAAAAAGAGACACAGAGATCAAAAGAACAAGACAGAGAGCCCAGAAATAAATCCACACTTACAGGATCAATTAATCTAACACAAAGGGGGCAAGAATACACAACAGGGCAAAGACAGCCTCTTCAATAAATGGTGCTGGGCTACATGCAAAAGATTAAAACTGGACCACTTTCTGCCAACATACACACACCAAAAAAAAACCTAAAAGGGATAACAAAACAGGCAGTAATCTCTTGGACATCAACCTTAACAACAAATTTACAGTATGTCTCCTCAAGTAAGGGAAACAAAATAAAAAATAAACCACTAGGACTATACCAAAATAAAAAAATTCTGCACAGCAAAGAAAACCATCAACAAAACAAAAAGGCAATCTACTGAATACTGAATGGGAGAATATATTTGTAAATGATACATCCAATAAGGGGTTAATAGGCAAAATATAAAAAGAACTTCTATAAATCAATGCCAAAAAAAAAAAAAAAGCACTAATGATCCAATTAAAAATGAGCAGAACTGGTTAGACATTTTTCCAAAGAAGACATACAGATGCCTACAGACAAATAAAAAGATGCTCAGAATCATTCATCATCAGGGAAAAACAAATCAAAACCACAATGAGACATCACCTCACATGAGTCAAAATGGCTAGTATCATACAAAAGAAATAGAAAGTGTTGATGAGGATATGGAAAAAAGGGAACCCTTGTGCACTGTTGGGGGGAATGTAAAGTGATGCGGTGAATGTGGGAAACAAAATGGAGTTTCCTCAAAAAAATTGAAAATAGAAATACCATATAATTCAGTAATTCCATTACTGGGTATTTATATCCAGAGAAAACAACAGCAATTCAAAAAGATATATGCACCTCTACATTTACTGAAGCATTATTTACAATAGCCAAGATATGAAAGCAAACCAAGTGTCCATCAACAGACGAATGATAGAGGTGCCTGGTGACTGAGTCATTAAGTGTCTGCCTTTGGCTCAGGTCATGTGGGATCGAATCCCACATCAGGCTCCCTGTTCTGTGGGAAGCCTGCCCTGCTTCTCCCTCTCCCACTCCCCCTGCTTGTGTTCCCTCCCTCACTGTCTCTCTCTGTCAAATAAATAAATATCTTTAAAAAATAGATGAATGATAAAGAAGGTGCTATATATATATGTATATATGGTTGAGAAGGAACATTATTATATTCATATATAATGGGTTCATATATATATAGTACCTTCTTTATCATTCATCTACTTTTATATCTATATATCTATATCTATCTATATATGTAAATAAAAGATCTGGTATGTGTGGTGTACACACACACACACACACACACACACACACACGAATATTACTTGGCCATAAAAAAGGAGGAGATCTTGCCACTTGTGACAACATGGATGGACCTAACAGGATGGACCTATCACTTTATGCTAAGTGAAATAAGTTAGACTAAGAAAGACAAATACCATGTGATTTCACTTGAAATACCGTATGATTTCACTTATACGTAGGATGTGAAAAAAAAAAAACACCTCACTATGGGGACTTGGTTTAAAAAATAATAATTGGGGCACCTCACTGGCTCAGTTGCTGGGAGTATGAGGCTCTTGATCTCAGAGTTGTGCATTTGAGCCCCACACTGAGTGTAGAGACTACTCAAATATTTTTTAAAATGTTTAAAAATTATTATTATAATATGATCATTACTATAAAAAATTGTACATAAAAGTTTCATGAGAAGATAAATTAAAAATCAGAAAAGGACATGACATTTAGCTGGGAGTAGGAGTTTGCCACTTACATTTTAAGACAAAAGGCATTCTAAAACCACAGAATAAAAATTTAAAAAAGACTGAAGTAATTGATTTATCCAGAGATTAGCATCCCTATTTCTATCTCTGAAAATAAGTTTCTGACAAAGAAATATGTTCCAGGTAAAAACAATCACTATAAATAGAAATAGTCATGAATTTGTAAGGTCAAAATAAAGCTGCTTCAGATAAAATGTTTTTAGTTGCAAATAACATAAGACCTAAATAAAAATGGCTTAAACGAGAAAGAAATATATTATCTCACGTAACAAGAAGTCTGGAAATAGGGCAATTCCAGGGTCATTAATTTTGAATCAGCATCACCATCAAAGCTTCAAACACTTTCCACCTTTTTGTTCAGCCCCCTCAGCATACCAGCTGTTCCCCTCAGAGTGAAAAGAAGGCTGCAACAGTTTCTGGCCTATTATCACCATACAACAAATGTCTAAGCAGGAAAGGACTCATTTCTTCTCTTGTATCAATTCTTATAAAAGCAAGGACATTTACAAAGACATCCATACCTCAGAAATCCTCACCTCAGGTTTTGACAAAACAGTCACATGCTCATTGCTAAATAAAACAAACAGTGGCGGGACACCTCGGTGGCTCAGTCAGTTAAGCGGCTGCCTTCCGCTCAGGCCATGAAACCAGGGTCCCAGGAACAAGTCCGGCATCAGGCTCCTTGCTCAGCAGGGAGCCTGCTTCTTTCTCTGCCTCTGCCTGCCACTCTGCCTACTTATTCTCTCCTCTCTGACAAAAATAAATAAAATGTTTTTAAAAAATGGCTTAGACCAGTAATTTTAAAACCATTTATCTCATGACATGTTATATACTCTTTAAAAATGTTAAATACCCCACAAAAAGCTTAGTTTATAAGAATAGTATCTATCACTATTTACCATAATAGAAATAAAGTTTGAGAAATATTTGATATGTATTTATCAATTCTCTTGAAATTATAACATATTAGTTAAAAATCTGGTTTTCGAAATGAAAAAAATTAAATAAATGGCACTGCTTTATAATTTTGTAAATATCTCTAATATCTGGATTCTCCTGTCTGTTGGATATCTCACGTCATACAGGCCTCTGGAAAAACTCTGCTATGTACTCAAAATAGAATGAAGTGTCTTTTTTTTTTAATTAGTAACATCTTAGCAAATATGATAAAAGACAATTTATACATCATATACTCCCTGAAAATGTCTCAAAGACCCACTAATGTTCACGTTTTAAGAACCTCAGGCTTAGACCAGGGAAAAATAAATTCAGCCCCTGAGGCTGGGAAGTTCAACTTCTGAACAAGGCAGCTCAAAACCTAAAAAAAACCAAAACTGGAATTCCATTAACGAAGAAAAGTAGAAGAACAGGAATGGCTATTTAAAAAAAGGAGAGCAACAAATAGCAGAGATGTAAAAGTGAGAAAGTAGAGTTTAAAAGTCTTAGAAACTAAAAACTGTCACAAAATGAGGTTTAATTTGAAAAAACAAATTACAAAATTGCTTGTAAGAGAAAATTTGTGCTATACAATATATTGTCCCAAATCTTGCAACCACTATGAAACATTTATGGAAGTTAACAAATAACCTGAACTTCTGCCATAATTTCTGAGATGTTAACTACATTCACAGTCCACATGATAGAACAGAAGCAAGGGTTGAGGAAACTAAGCTAAAGTACAGCACAATTACTTATATATACAGAAACGTGTTAACGAGGCATAAGAATCACTACATTGTACACCTGAAATGAATATTACACGGTATGTTAACTGGAATAAAACTTAAAAACAAAAACAAAAAATAAATAAAAATGTTCAAATAAAGAAAAAAAGTTTAAAAG
The DNA here is from genome assembly GCA_003697995.1 of Taxidea taxus jeffersonii. NCBI lineage: Eukaryota > Metazoa > Chordata > Mammalia > Carnivora > Mustelidae > Taxidea > Taxidea taxus. Next base: position 12,021 of record ML100325.1, on the reverse strand, counting down.
CACAACTGACATTCATCTGTAAAGTAACAAATAAGATCTGCAAAAAGCTGCAGATTCACTTAATAAACATTATCAATAGAGAACTTTAATTCAGATCAATGGAACAAAGTGTTTTACTTTTCTTTGAAGGTTTTACTATTTTAAAGATAGCATGAGCAAATGGGGAGGAGGAGAAGAGGGAGAGGGACAAGCAGACTCTACCCTGGGTGCAGAGCCCTACTTATGGCTTGATCCCGCAACCCTGAGATCACAACTGGAGCAAAAACCAAGGCCACGAGTTGGATGCTCAACCAACTTAGCCACCCAGACATCCCAAGTGTTTTACTCTTTAATAGTTAACCCATTAGGGACGTCTGGGTGGCTCAGTTGGTTGGGCAGCTGCCTTTGGCTCGGGTCATGATCCCAGCGTCCTGGGATCGAGTCCCACATCGGGCTCCTTGCTTGGCAGGGAGCCTGCTTCTCCCTCTGCCTCTGCCTGCCACTCTGTCTACCTGTGCTCACTCTCTCTCTCTCTCTAACAAATAAATAAATAAAATCTTTATAAAAAAAAAAAGAAAAAAATAGTTAACCCATTAATAGCACTAACAATACTGCCTCAGAGGGGTGCATGAGTGGCTCAGTGGGTTAAGCCTCTGCCTTCGGCTCAGGTCATGATCTCAGGGTCCTAGGATGGAACCCCGCACTGGGTTCTCGGCTCAGCAGGGAGCCTACATCCCCCCCTCCCTGCTTGCCTCTCTGCCACTTGTAATCTCTGTCAAATAAATTGATGAAATATTAAAAAAAATACTGCCTCAGAATCTAAATTAATGTTAACTCATTTTATTCCAAACACTGGCTCACTATTCAAAAAATATCCTGAGTTTGATACTCTTCAATGAATTACCTAACTCATGTTTACTGTTACTTAAATTCTGACACAAACCAAGTCATACAGTGCTTATAGGACAAAGATACCAACAAATAACTAATACAGAGCAACATCCAATACACTCCAAATTTTATTTACTTGTCAACGACTTAATTACATTAAAAAGTAACTACAATAGGCATTTGAACATATTCCGTGTTACACACTTAAAAGGTTGGAACTGTCTCAAGGAGAAATACTTATATTTCACCATAAAGTTAAAACAAAACAAGTGAAATTTAGAATACCGAGAAATAAAAATTATTTCAATAATTCATAATGAAAATATTTCTATATACATCAGTATTAGTATCTTAGCAAAGCAAAATACATTTCACTTCATCTTTCTCATTGCAAATGGCAAGGAGAAAAAATAGCCTCCCAAGGTCACAAACTTTAAACAGGGCTACATTCATGTCAATAAGGTCAACTCTCCACTCCAACCTTTAACTACCCAAAACAATCCATGTTCCCTAATTCTTCATATTCCTACTGACCTTAGCAACAAACAAAAACTTCCATAGTTAGCCCTACATTAGATGTCAGAATGAAAGCAACCTTAGAGTCACAATTTCTATTGTTAGAAGCTAAAGAAAGTAAAAATTATTCTCATCCATTTGAAGATTTCTACAATTCACAGGACATTTTTTAAAAATTGCACAATGGAGTCTGCTTTTGAAAAATGCAATATACTTAGGTTTCAACCAACAAAAACCAAAGCTTAATTCTAAGAGGAAAAAATAATTTGAGAACCCATATAAAACCACAATTTCAAATATCTTAACCATGTGAAGAAATGACAGAGGACTGACAAAAAAGCAACAAATTTGGGAAGAGAAAAAGAGTGGGTAAGAGGTAAAGAAAAAGAGTAATTGAATGAGAAACATATAAAATATAAGTAGAAGGGATATTAACTTTTTATTGTGGTAAGAGGGCCAAAACTGATCAGAACTCTGATTTCTACTCAATCAGTAACTAGTGACCCTGGGAATTTGGCTCAGTTACCTCATCTGGGTCTCAGTTACCTCATCTTCTAAATTAAGGGAAATGGACAAGGTCAGACTTTCCCAAAGTGATTCACAAAACTTTAGTCCTTAAGAAGAAAAAAGGGTTCCATAGTCAAATATATGTGGGAAACATTAAATAATGAATCTCCTTTTCTTTGAAATTCACAATATATAATAAATAGTAAGTAGGAAAGGCCCTGAAATGTCCCAGAATTAAAAATAATAATAATACTAACACTAACAAACAATGGTAGAAAAGCCTATTTCTTGTTTTTATAAATTTTTCCCAAACTTATTTGGCCACAGAACACCTGTTCATAAATCATTCAACAAACCAGAGAATACCCTTTATGAAACATGGACCAGATAATCTCTGAAATCTCTTATTACTTATATCTATGAGTCTAAGTTAATATTTCTCATATATGCCACTAGACATGTCACTATTAGAAAGTATTCATTTTAGCACACAAATATGTATAAAGAACAATGAAATTCTGGCTTCAACTTTGGAAAGAGGACTGGGGTAGAAGAAGAATTGTTCTAGAAGAAAGAAGTCATCTTCTAAAGGAAAGTAAAGAAAGACCTATTTCTTCTCATAAAACTAGAAGTAGGGAATCTTCCCAAAGATCCTGCCTGGGAAGGGAAAAAAAAAAAAAAAAGATGGAGAAGAAAATGGTCCTAATGTGGACAGGAAGATATTTCTGCCTTGGAACCGAGAAGTGCCTTTTACAAGTCACTCCTGGGAATTACAAGCTGGTGGCCGTAATACTTAGTATTGCAGAAATTTCAGCAGCATGAATACTCATAACGGAGAGACTGTGGCAGCCACCAAAAGAAGAAACAGACTCAGAAAGAATTCTAGAGCTGATATAGCCCAAAGTTTATCTGATACATGAATCCATCTACAACATTCCAAAGAGATTATTCAATCCACTCTCTCACTGACTACCTCCAGGAACTGGGAACTACATGGATAGCTCAATCTTTTATTAAATCTCACTGTAAAACTTTCTTTCTTATTGACCTTTTTCTCATACAGAAGATTTCAAGACCTCTCACACACCTCTTTTGAACCAGTGTTTGATGACAAGATGGTTCAGGGGAAAGAATGCTGAAATGATCTTCAGAAACTGAAAACCCATTCTTCAACACTTGCCACTGATTATATGGCTAACATTGAGTAAACATTCAATAGCTTCTGGCTTTTGCTTCCTAAATTGAAAAAAAAGGTAATCTCTAAGATCCATAAACATTCTAACATCCTCTAATTCCAAGATTTACTATGCATGGTTTATCCACTACAAATCTGTTTACTCTGGCTAAGAGTTCTAGTGTGTCTAAACCCCTTAGTGTGGTGCTCAGAATTCAAGGGGAGATTCTAGAAATGGTCTATTCGGTAAGGAAGAGTGGAATTATTATGTTCCTTTTTCTAAACACTGTATTTACATTAATAAAGACTTGGATCAAATTGGATTTTCTGAGGTGACATTACATTCAAATAACCACATCTGGTATCCAGGCACTGTGGATCCTACTAACAAATCTTAACCAATACTGCACTAAAGTTGCTCTCCTTTATCCCATACTTTCCAAACTGATTTTCTGGTACTGAGTATAAGATTTTAGATTCTTTTTAATTAGCCTGCATCTTGATATGTTTAAGTCACAATCTTAGCCTTTTGATTTGAATTGATACCCCAGAATATTCTTTCCAACTTATGAAGTAGTTGATTCTGATAGCATACTACCAACAGCATTCTCAACAAAGACACGGATTAAAATGCTGATTAAAATGGATGACCGGGGCGCCTGGGTGGCTCAGCTGATTAAGCAGCTGCCTTAACTCAGGTCAGGATCCCAGGGTCCTGGGATAGAGCCACGCATGGAGCTCCCTGCTTGGCATGGAGCTCCCTGCTTGGCGGGGAGCCTGCTTCTCCCTCTTTGTCTCCCACTCCCCCTGCTTGTACTCTCTCACTCTCTTTTTCTCTCTGTCAAATAAATGAATAAAATCTTTTAAAAAATGGATGATCAACAGAAAAGGGTAACACTGAAAATAAAGCTTATGCCCCCAAAACTATAAAAAGAGCAATTAACTCCAAGTAAGCAGAAAAAGAGGAAATAATAAAGGTCAAAGAGGAAATCAATGAAATAGAAAACAGAAAGTAAAAGGAGAGAAAAATCAATGAAAACAAAAGCTGGTTCTTTGAGAACAATAAAATGGATAAACCTTTAGGCAAGACTGATCAGGAAACAAAATGAAGACAGAACTGTGAGTATCAGTAATGAACGAGGTAACATAGCTACAGCTAGTAAAAGAATAAACAGGAATATTATGAGCAACTTTAGGTCAATAAATTCAACAATTTAGATTAAGTGTACTAACCACTTGAAAGACATCAGCTACCTAAGTTTACTAAAGAAGGAGTGGATAATCTAAATACTCCTATTTAAACCTTCCCACAGAAAAAGGTTTAGGCCTAGATGCCTTCATTGATGAAGTCTATCAGATCCTTAAGGAAGAACAATACCAATGCAATACAAACTCTTCCAGAAAATAAGAGGAAAGAAATTCTCCCAAACTCATTCTATGAGGCCAACACTACCGTGATGCCAAAACAAGACAAAGACGTTATCAGAAAAGACACCTGTAGACAAATACAGATGTAAAAATTTTAATGAAACTTTAGCAAATCTAATTCAGCAATATTTTTAAAAGGTATGCAATGACAAAGTAGACTGCTATATACTGAGTGTGGGTATCCTCCCAAAATTGATATGAATCTTTATGCCCAATGTAATAGTATTAAAAGATGGCACCTTGGGGAGGTTGCTTAGGTTCTGAGATTTGAGCCCTCCCGAATGAGATTAGTGCTCTTACAAAAGAGACCCTACAGACATTCCCTCATTCCTCCCACCATGTAAGGTTATAGTGAAAAGATGGCTAACCGTAGAGAAGTGAGCCATCAACAGACACCAAATATGCCAGTTCACTGACCTTAAACTTCCGTCTCCAGAACTGTAAAAAATAAATATCTATTGCTTATAAGCCACTCGGTTTATAGTATATTGGCAGATCAGCCCAAACTAAGACATGGTGTTTATCCCAGAAATACAGTTGATTTTTCATTTAAAAATCAATGTAATTCACCATATTAACAAACTAAAAAGAGAAAAACTGTACGATCATCTCAATAGAAGTGGAGGAAGCACTCAACAAAGTCCAACACTGCTTACTCCTGATAAAAACTCTTAGGAAATTAAGAACAGAAGGAATGTCCACTCTTACACTTCTAGCCAACATTCTATTAGAGATTCTGCCCAGTATAATCAGGTAAGAAAAACAAAAGACAACTAGATTGGAAAGGTAAAGGTAAAACTGTATTATTTAGAAGATAACATAATGGGGGTGCCTGGGTGGTGCAGTCAGTTGAGCACCCGCCTCTTGGCTTTGGGTTGGGTTGTGGTCTCAGTGTCGTGAGATCAAGCCCTGCAGTGAGTTCCACACTCAGTGCAGTCTGCTTGGGATGCTCCCTTTCCCTCCGCCCCTTGCCCATTGTGCTCTCTGTCACTCTCTCTCGTGAATAAATCTTAAAAAAAAAAAGTGGTGACATGATGGTATGTATAGAAAATGTACAAAAAAGCTACCAGAACTAACGAGTGAGTTTACCAAAGTTGCAGAGCAAAAGATCTATATACAAAAATCAACTGTACTTCTATATACTAACAGTGAATAACTGGAAATTGAAATGGAAAGACAATACTATAATAGCATCAAAAAATGTTAAATACTTAGGAATAAATCTGACTAAAGATGTGAAAAACTTGTACATTAAAAACTACAAAAGGTTGTTGGAAGAAATAAAAGAATACCTAAGAGAAGAGATCTTACTTATAGGTTGGAAAATTAAAGAGAGTTGATATCATATAGATGTCAATTGTCACTAAATTAATCTAAAGATTCAACACAATCCTAATCAAAATCTCAGTAGGCTTTTATTCTAAAATTCACATGGAAATGCAAAAGACCTACAATAGCCAAACAAAAAGCCAAAGAAGAACAAAGCTAGAGAACTAACACTACCTGATATCAAACTTACTGAAGCTACAGTGATCAAGAAATAGACCCAGACATATACAGACAACTGACTTTTTACAAATATGCAGAGACAATGCAGTGAAGAAAAGGATAGTGTTTTCAACAAACGGTGTTGAAACAACGATACCTGTAGTTAAAAAGTGAATTTTCATCCATACATCATATTGAACACAAAAAATTAACTCAAAATGGACCGCAGACTGGAATGCAAAACCTAAATCTATAATGCTTTAGATAAAAACATGAAAGAAAATCTTTGTGACACTGTGTCTTAGTTCACACTAGTCTGAGGAAGTTTTGGCAGTGATGGCGATATTCCCTATCTTGATTATACTAATGCTTTCATCAGTGTATACAAATGCCATAACATCAAATTCCATATTTTAAGTATGTATGGTATCTTAAATATCAGTCATACCTCAAGTAAGATGATAAAAATATATATTAACCAGGAAAAAGAAAATAGCTTTTCTTCTTGTCACTTATAAGCTTGTTAGATTAAGGTATTGAAGGATTATCTTTTACAAAATGAGAAGCAGGGACGCCTGGGTGGCTCAGTTGGTTAGGCGGCTGCCTTTGGCTCGGGTCATGATCCCGGGGTCCTGGGATGGAGTCCCACATCGGGCTCCTTGCTCAGCGGGGAGCCTGCTTCTCCCTCTACCTCTCTGCCTACTTGTGCTCTCTGTCTGTCAAATAAAAAAAAAAAAATGAGAAGCAGACTTCATTTCATTTTGGGGAAAATTTTTTTATAAAAACAAAATGCTTAATTACAACATGGAAAATTAAATATCTTTATTAAAGTTTATAATTTTTAACCACACAATGAATACATTTATAAAAATATTTAAGAAAATTCATAACCAGATTCCATTTTCCTGTTCTTCTGAATACTTAGGGCTAAAAGTAGAAGCCAGTTATGCTAGTAATAAATCCTGTAATAAAATCTAGACTAAAAAAAATTCCATAGCTACAAAGAAATCATTCCAGAAATACACATTTACTCATAAGATTTTTCTTCTCTATTTTTATTGTAGTAAAATTATATAACATAAAATTTACCATTTTAATCACTTTCAAATGTACAACTTAGTGGTATTAAATACACTCACAATGTGGTACAACCACTACCACTATTTCTAAACTTTTTCATTACCTCAAATGCATATGCTACTATAGCAGAAAATGACAAAATGTTTATTAAATGAAAAAACAGCAGGAAATTAAGGGTACTTTTTTACAACTAGTCTTGTAAATCATAGATGATATGAAAGTGCACAAGAACAGCAGGAAGAAATTATTGGCTAGTGATTAAATCCATCTGACAATTCACAAATTTATATTTGTAATATATGTTCAGTTACACTGTATTTTTACTTATTAATCTAAAAACAGTATCATACTGATTGAATATAGTGACCTTAAATAGTCTACTTAGCCTTTTTAATTAATTTGACCTAATTGTTTTTTTCTAATTTCTCACTAGGGGTTCTTCACTAGGACCTGAATAAGAAATGCTAATTGGAAATACCAATGCCATCTTCATGTTATTACTTCAGCACCAACGTCAACACCTCCATAGAGAACAAAGAGATTATGAGAAAAAATTAGTATATAGATTTAAGATATCCACAAGCAACATCAGAACCCCTTAAAATCTCTTCTTACTAAGAAACAAAAGCTAAAATCCTTCAAAAATATTTTGCACAAATGCCCAGAATTTATGTTTACAACAATCAACACTTTGCTTCTACTGGGTTACTACAAATAAACATTGTGTAGATTTTTTGGAGAAATGGGGTAAAAACAAGAAAAAGAAAACTAAAATGAGAAAGCATAACCTTCACTCTTCTAGGTCCATAACACACAACCTATAATAAAAATAGAAGAAATGAGGTCCTATATTCCACAGCCCTCTTCAGATAGTGCTGTGCAGACATACTAAAAAGTTAGAATGCAAATCCAAATGCCCCATGGAAAGTTCTAATTTGAAAAACAATAAACTACTCCACTCTATTCAAAAGTGAACCAAAAAAAAATCAGGCTTTCACCTTGTTGCTTATTTTTTCAACTATTATAAAAAAAAAAATTCATTCTGACAGCTGTTTTTTTGATTCCCCAAAATTATAAGCTTAAGTATGAATGCAAGGAAGCTTCAAAAAAAATAAATAAATTCTACAAGTGACACAGACTGAGAAATTAGCAAGCAAAATCATGCCAAAAATTACTTTATAATAAGCCTAGTTTTCTGTTTAAGTAAATTCCATTTAAGAATGCTCTGTGTCCAGGGACACACGGCTGGCTCAGTTGAAAGAGCATGAGACTCTCAATCTCAGGGTTGTGAGTTCAAGCCCCATACTTGGAGTAGAGATTACTGGGGCGGGGGGGCGGGGAGACTTTGGAAGGGAGAAAAAAAAGACTGCTAGGTGTCTTTTTTTTTTTTAAAGATTTTATTTATTCATTTGACACAGAGAGAGATCACAAGTAGGCAGAGAGGCAGGCAGAGAGAGGGGGTGGGGAAGCAGGCTCCCCGCTGAGCAGAGAGCCCAATGCGGGACTCAATCCCAGGACCCTGAGAGCATGACCTGAGCCAAAGGCAGAAACTTAACCCTCTGAGCCACCCAGGCGTCCCTGCTAGGTGTCTTGATAAAGATAATGGTTGCACAAAACTGAATGCACTAAAAATGCTGGGGAATCTCAGTGCACTTTTCATCATTAATTTTGGGGTGTCTGGGTGGCTTAGTCAGTTAAGCATCTACCTTTGGCTCAGGTCTTGATCCCAGGGTTCTGAGACTGAGCCCCATATCAAGCTGCCAGCTAAGTGGGGACTCTGCTTCTCCCTCTCCCTCTCCCCGGCTTGTGCTTTCTCTCTTTCTCTCAAATAAATAAATAAAATCTTTAAAAAATAAGATCATTAATTTTATGTTATATTAACTTCACACACAAAAAAGATTTCTTCTGTGCATATTTTGGGTCATAGAGCTAGCTAAAAATTATGAATCTGCTTTTCCCAATACTCTTGAAGAAGCAAGCATATGGCCCTAATTGTTAATGGCAGACAGTTGGGGGGCTCCCAACATGAAAAAGGACACAACTATAAAAAACACAAAAATTGTGGAATTGGAGATTGGATGATACCATAACTAAATAAAGTCAGCATTCCTCTGGACTTCTAATTGTGAAATCCATTCAAAACAGCACCAAGACTATTTCTGGATACTGCTGAAGTAGAACAAAGAACTCACGATGATCTCTTAATTCTGACCTGTGTTAGACTAACAGCCCAAATGTTGCAGTATACTGATCAACCAAATAAAGTCCAACTTTAAAAAAATATTTAAGCCCCTTGGAAATTTGGCCTCATCCTTACAGCTCACTATTCACCTGTAATTACCTTCTACTTAAAATGCTCTACTGAATCTCCCCTGAATGTCTTGCACCTCTTTGATTTTGCCCTGTTGTTTCTCTCTTCCTGGAAGGCCCTCTTCTACACTTTAAGACCCAATGCAAATCTCACCTCTTCCATTTATCATTTTCTTACTACTTTATTTATGGAAATTCTTTAATGGCTACTGTGGATAAACTGCTCCTGAGAATATTTACCCAATATACTGTTATTCTTATATTGTTAAAAATTCCTCTCTGCCGTAAATACCCTAATTTATTTACTGTGTCACTGGTAGACTATATCATGTTTTTCCTTTAATAGAAAGACTGGTTGTTATAGTCTTTTTAAAGATTTTATTTATTTACTTGACAGGAGAAAGGGAGAGAGCACAAGCAGGGGGAGGCATAGAGCTAGAGGGAGAAGCAGACTCCCCACCGAGCAGGGAGCCTAATACGGGGCTCGATCTCAGGACCCTGGGATCATGACCTGAGCCAAAGGCAGGCACTCAACTGATTGAGCCACTCAGGCACCCCATGGTTGTAGTCTTTTAAAAAGATAACAGCAATCCATCCTTCTACAAAGATGACAGACATCCCAGTCAGGAAAAATAAGAGTATAAAAATAATAAATCTTACAACATAAATCACCTTATTCTGTTCCATTCTTTCTAAAAGAAATACATAAATTTAGCTATTTCACCTTCTCATTATAGCACCAAAAGACTCCTTTGTGAACAGCCTAATAAGAACATATTTTGGAACTGCACAGCAACTGTTGAACAATAAAACTCTTAAATATATTTAATCACACTAGATTTGCAATGCCTGATTCAAAGTGTAGATATTTCAAACTCAAATAAGATTCGTGTGCGTCAGGTATATATGCAAAATTAATTGCATGGGATAGCACACCAATATAAATTCAATTTCCCTTTCTAAACTCACTGATCGCACCTCTTGTAACAAGCACATAACTGATCAAATCCTCATCAAGAACCACAAATTGGCGCTCCATCTCACAGGTGATAAAAACTATGTTTCACCACTCAACCTTCACTAAAGAAAATGAAAATTTAATCAGGATAGGTAGATTCCCTACCCCCAACACTCTAATCCCAAAAAGCTGTACATGTGGTTAAGCTAAGAGTATTATTCAATCTTAAAATTCATCACATTTCACTTTTTCAGTTAAAGTAGATACTTCCAATTCCAAAGTATACTAAGAATCTAAGCTTTAAAGAACAGGTATTTTATATCTTTTAAATACACACACACACACACACACACACACACGTATGTATATATAATTTTTTTTTTACTTTTAGTGTATGTGTGTGTATATGCACATGGGCACACAGGCAGGTGTGAATATGTATGTATAGGTATTTCTTTCTGCTAGAAAGGAAAATCTAAAACAATGAATAACTCAGTATTACTAATACTTTGAAAGAAGTGCCCAGTATGGCTTCTAAAGATATTAAGATTCATTGGTTATCACTAAAAGAAATTAGCCTCCTCTGCAAAATAGCTAATCCCAGACGCCACCCTGGAAATACATAAGTGTTGAAAAATTCTATCATATCAGATAGAAAAGAAGCTATCAAAGGTTATGACAGTCATATCAAAACAAGTGAGTAAACCACCTGAAGAGGCTCCTACTGGGCCAAAATTTAAAATTTCATCAATAATAAGGATAAAACTATACTGGACCAAAACATACCAAGTATGTTCTATTATTACATATATTTTAAATATAATTTATATTAATTATATACTTAATTCATTAATTTAAATATATTAACTTATTAATATATTTAATTCATATATTAATTCATTAATATACTTTAAAAAATTTTACCGCTCATCTTCAGAAAATGTTAGAGAATCAATATTATTTTGAAAAGTAGAAAATAAAGGGTAAGAAGTAAGCAATTACTCTACCTTTTCTATAACCATAGCTAAAAATAACCAGTTTACGAAGGGAAGTTTCTTTTATAAAATTCTGGCTAATAAACTAAGGAATGCTGTAATATCACCATTTTGTGAACTCAATGAAGTCATGGATCTAGGGCTAGGCACTGATCATCAATAGCTAGTAACATTACAAAAACAGAAACTATCTGATATTACATATCCCTCTTAATAGAAATATACATCAGCATGTATAAAATGTTCTTAGGGAAAAAATACATATGCATAACATTTAATTTGAATTAGATCAAGCCCCTAGATTTAACTATAAATTTACAGGAGATGCCAAGGATAGAAATCATGTCATATGAATGTAATCAGTAAAATCCAGACTCTTGGAGACAAAGAAAACCAAACTAGCCAGTTTGTTCTACCAAATAACAATAGTATTTTAAAAAGGAAAACAGAAAATGCAAAATAAACAGAAGAGTTGGAGGGGAAACCTATAGATCAACTCTGAACAAGACATCTTTTTTCAAAGAGAAATATTCTGTGCTATCCAATAAGGTTGCCTTTAACCTCATGTGGCTACTGAGCCCTTGATGATTAAGGATCAGAATATTCCATTTTAAGACTCAAAATGGATGAAGGACCTCAACGTGAGAAAGGAATCCATCAAAATCCTTGAGGAGAACACAGGCAGCAACCTCTTC
>RCUC01124554.1:0-53980 GCA_003697995.1 Taxidea taxus jeffersonii | reverse complement strand
TTTATCTGAGAGAGAGAGAGCGCATGCGCACACACACGCGCATAAGCAGGAGGGACAGAAAGAGAGGGAGAAGGAGACTCCCTTTCGAGCAGGGAGCCCAACGTAGGACTCGATTCCAGAACCCTGAGATCATGACCTGAGCTGAAGGCAGACGCTTAACTGACTGAGCCACCCAGGCACCCTCCATACATTTATTTTTTTTTCATGTTTCAAGTTTTTATTTAAATTCTAGTTAGTTAACATAAAGTGTAATAGTGGTTTCGGGAGCAGAATTCTGTAATTCAGTACTTACATGTAACACCTAGTACTTATCACAAGTGACCTCCTTACCTCCTTAATGCCCATCTGGCCCATCCCCCACCCACCTCCCCTCTGGCAACCCTATTTGCTCTCTATAGTCAAGTCTCTTATGGTTTGTCTCCCTTTTTCCTTCCCCCATGTCCACCTGTTTTGTTTCTTAAATTCCACATATAAGTGAAATCATATGGTATGTTTCTTTCTCTGACTTATTTCGCTTAGCATAATACTTCCTACCTGCATCCACATCATTGCAAGTGGCAAGCTTTCATTCTCTTTGATGGCTGAGTAGTATTCCATTATATTTACACCACATCTTCTTTATCCATTCATCAGTAGATGGACATGGACTCTTTCCATAATTTGGCTATTGCTGATAATGCTGCTATAAAGAGTGGGGTGCATGTGCCCCTTTAAATCAGTATTTTTGTATCCTTTGGGTAAATACCTAGTAGTGCAATTGCTGGGTCATTAAAAAAGAACTGGTAGTTCTTTTTTAATGTTTTGAGGAACATCCATACTGTATTCCAGAGTCCTGCACTTTCACGCATTTAAAATAGTAAAAATTCTGGGACACCTGGGTGGCTCAGTGGGTTCAGCGGCTGCCTTCAGCTCAGGCAGGTCATGATTCCAGCATCCTGGGATTGAGTCCCACATCAGACTCCTTGCTCAGCAGGAGCCTGCTTCTCCCTCTGCCTCTGCCTGCCACTCTGCCTGCCTGTATTCTCTCTCTCTCTGACAAATAAATAAATAAAATCTTTAAAAAATAAAAATAAATAGTAAAAATTCTATCTCATATGCATGTCAGTGCAGAACTTGGAGACTTTTGCTTAATGCTACTCTAACTTATTTAAGATTAAATGGTCTCTCTATTATTATTATTTATAAAATATATTGTACATTGTGAGTATCTAATAAATATTATATATAATTTTTCTTCAAAATTACTTATCTCAGTTATCTCAAAATTCAAAAGTTAAATAACAAACCATGTGGGGTTATTTATTTATTTATTTATTTAATTTATTTATTTATTTGTTAGAGAGAGAGAGCGAGCGAGCATAGGCAGACAGAGTGGCAGGCAGAGGCAGAGGGAGAAGCAGGCTCCCTGCCAAGCAAGGAGCCCGATGTGGGACTTGATCCCAGGACGCTGGGATCATGACCTGAGCCGAAGGCAGCTGCTTAACCAACTGAGCCACCCAGGCGTCCCCATGTGGGTTTTTTTAAAGCAATTTTTACTACTCCATTTGTAAAACATGTTTATTAAATTTTTTTTAAAGTTTTTATTTAAATTCCCATTAGTTAACATCCAGTGTAGTATTAGTTTCAGGTGTGCAATATAGTGATTCAAAACTTCCAGACATTACCCAGTGCTCATCATCACACATACTTACATAAAGGGCTTACAGGACAGCAGCAGCCTGGTTTGAATAAAGCGTACATAACCATTGGAAAGTAAAATGAAGACTAAATCAAACACATTTCACTTTTTAACAATAACAAGCCCTCTACTAGACTGAAGTAAACATAAAAAAGGACAAAGAAAGGAAAGAAGGTCAAATTACACAGATTCCTTTCTACAGTCACTTGTTTGCAGAGCATAAAAGTTACTTTGCTATAATTTATGTTAGAAATGAAATCCTCTGCACCAAGTATTCTTACTTTGACTATCTTAATATCTGACTACAGGGGTGGTCAAGTAATATATGGCATATCATTCTGTTTAATTCTTCACCTAAGAATAAAGCTGATATGCATGTATTGATATAGTTCACCTAAAGACATATGAAGTTAACAAAGCCAGGCAAAGCACACTGTACAAAATAGAAACAAACTCGATGGAGCACCTGGTGGCTCAGTCATTAAGCATTTGCCTTCTCCTCAGGTCATGATTCCAGTGTCCTGGGATCGAGCCCCACATTGGGAGCCTGCTTCTCCCTGTCCCACTCTGCCTGCTTGTGTTCCCTTTCTTACTGTCTCTCTCAAACAAATTAAAAAAAAAATCTTTAAAAACAAACAAAACTCTATCACTCACTAAACCAAGAGAATTATGTATATCTTTGAAAATATATAGGAAAATAGTCTAGAAGCCTACCTAGCCAAATTATTAAAAGAAATTACTTTAGGGAAACAGTGTAGGATGGGGCTGAGTGGGTATAAGGAGGGGGACAATGTAAGAAGAACTTCAATGTTTAATCATATAGTCTTTAGTGTTGTTTGACTTCTTTGTTTCTACAGAAAGATAAGTATTATTATTGTAATTTAAAAATAATAAAATATTTTACAATGGATAACAGTACAATGTTCTTTAATGCTTGTATGTCTGTCAGAGACATAAATAGACAGTCAGATATCACATATCCTCCTAAAATAACTACAAACTACTTGAGAATTGGGATAAGGACATATTCTTCATATAACCCTGCAGAATGTTAAGCACTAAGTATTTTGTACAATGTGTTTTGAAAGGAACACCTCCTTTACCTCTGCTTGCAGAAAGATACCATAAGACATGATTTTTTTTTTTGACAGACAGATCACAAGTAGGCAGAGAGGCAGGTAGGGAGAAAGAGGAGGAAGCAGGCTCTCTGCTGAGCAGAGAGCCCGACGCGGGGCTCGATCCCAGGACCCTGAGATCATGACCTGTGCCAAAGACAGAGGCTTTAACCCACTGAGCCACCCAGGTGCCCCAAGACATGATTTTTTAAAAAGATTTATTTATCTTAGGGATAGAGAGAGAGAGTGTGTGTGTGTGTGTGTGTGCGAGTGCATGCAGGAACAGGAGAGGGGGAGGAAGAGAAATCCCAAGCAGACTCCATGCTGAGTAGAGCCCCACACAGGTCCTGATCCCACGACCCTGAGATCACTATCCCAGGTGAAACCAAGAGTGAGATGCTCAATTGACTGTACCACCCAGGCGCCCAAGATACCATTTTTTAATTATTAAGAATAGCCACTTATGATGAAATGATCAATTATTTTATTTTTTTCAACACAGGTTCTTGCTGGCTGTTTTTCTGTGTGTGTGTTTTTTAGATTTGAGAGAGAAAGTGAGTGAGCAAGAATGAGGGGACAGATAGAGGGAGATGGAGAGAATCTCAAGCAGATTCCCTGCTGAGCATGGGTCCCCACATGGGGCTCCATCTCATGACCCTGATATCACGACCCGAGCTGAAATCAAGAGTTGGACACATAAGTGACTGAGCCATCCAGTTCCCCCAATGATCAACTATTTTAAATTATGTTAGAGAAGTTCAATTTATATACTTGTTGGTCATGTTGTTGTTACTAATTTGATAATAAAATTTTAATATATATTTGCTAATAAAAATATTAAACAATGTACCTGAAGTAATCTATTAATACTTGTATTTATAATTCTAATTGCTGTAAGAAGATCTATCTTCACATTTTGGTATTATACTCTTTAAGTCTAAGCTACAACTGATTATTTAAGAAACTATTATTTTGGAGCACCTAGTGGTTCAGTGGGTTACGTCTCTGCCTTCAGCTCAGGTCATGATCTCAGGGTCCCAGGATCGAGCCCCACATCAGGCTCTCCGCTCAGCAGGGAACCTGCTTACCCCTCTCTCTTTGTTGCCTCTCTGTCTACTTATAATGTGTCTGTCTCTCTCTCTCTCTGTCAAATAAATAAATAAAATCTTTGAATTAAAAAAAAAGAAACTATTATTTTACAAACTACTGAAAAGGAAAAACACTGCCAATCAAATTATGGCAAGCTATAGAATGTAACATGAATCCCAATCTCAAAAGTGTTACAATGTGAGAGAAAGCTATAATCTTAGAGTCCATAAAATATGGTATTTTCTCATCATTTTTAGCCCCACACAGGTTGCTAAATAAAATAAAAGCTATAATGAAAAAACTTGAGTAAAAAAATGACTGTTTGGGAGGTGTACTGGTGTCAGTGCTAACATTAAAGAAAAAAAAAGCTTAGCTTCAGAAATAGATCCTCTTAAAAGATACAATTTCATTAAATCTAAAATTTTGCTATAATTATTCTCCAAAAGGATATCTGACATACCAAAGTGTCACACAAATCAAAATGTTGAGTTGATAATGTTATTAATCTTAAAGTGTTAGCTAAGAAAATAATCAGTTTTAGAGTCTCCTGGTTAATATTATCTTAAGACTGAGTCAGTTGAGCAGGTTCTGCTGCTAAAGAGTACTATCCCCCCAAATTACTGATTTCTTTCCTAATATGTTGTCAAAATCACATGTCATTATAATACATCAACATATCAATGTAATGTATATAACATGAAAGAAAATCCTAAAGTATGACAATTTTGAAAATAATTCTGAAAGGAATTGGGAGTATATTTTGTTAGCTTATCAAAATTTTGATACAATTTTCAAGACAAAAATAGAAAGGGAAAGTATATAACATTAATAATAATGAAGATATTGGTTAATTGCTGACCAATGAAAAGCAACAGGGATAAAGTAATTCAAAGCAATAAGTAAGAGTACTTTGGCACACAATGCATTTTATAAGAACGCTGAATATGAGTGTCTCAAAATCTGAAAATTCAAAATATTCAAGTCTGATTAAAAATCTAGAAAGCTGTTCTACTTTCTATTCTATACTCTGGGCTGAGTATCAAAAATTCCTTTTTTAAAGCTGCTTATTATAAAAGTCAGAGCTGCTCATTAAAAGATCTAATTTTTCCATTCCTAATTTATGTGTTATTGGTGACTTGTATTTTAATGCTACGAATTATTTTCATATTAACCCCACAAGTGCTTTAACAGTCAATGTTCTTTCATCCTTACCCACTAATTTACATCTTTCTTTGTTCTTCCTTCTTTAACTCATCACTTCTTATATCTCACACTTCCTTCTGTGCAATGTACCTTCTTTTAGAATTTCTTTTAGTAAAGGCTTGCTGGTAGCAAATTCTCCCATTATTTTTCTCTGACAATTGTTGTAAGGTATTTTTTTGACTTGAGAATTACAGTTGGACAGTTATTTTCTTTCAAAATTAGGTCTTCTAATTTCTGTGATTGCTGTTAGGAAATCATTTCCCAATTTTATCGCTCTTTCCCAATTTTATCATGCTCTTGCGAAGGTAATGTTTCTTTTATTTCTGGATGATTTTAAGATCTCTTCTCTGCTCTTCAATTGTACTATCGTTAGTCTAAATGTAGATTTATTTTTATTTATTCTGCTTATGATTCTTTTATCTGTACATTGGTATCTTTCTTTAATTCTGGCAAATTCCCAGCTATTAGATACCCAGATATTATGAATATGCCTTGTTCTTTCTCTCTTCTTCTGAAACTAAGAATAAGTGTTTATTAGGCTTTTCTTGCTATATCTTTCCTGACCTGTAAACCATCTTCCATATTTTCATTCTTGCTTGCTTTTTTTTTATTTTTTTAAAAGATTTTATTTATTTATTTGACAAACGGAGAGAGATTACAAGTAGGCAGAGAGGCAGGCAGAGAGAAGTGGAGGGAAGCAGGCTCCCTGCTGAGCAGAGAGCCCAATGCGGGGCTCAATCCCAGGACCCCAAGATCACAACCTGAGCCGAAGGCAGAGGCTTAACCCACTGAGCCTCCCAGGTGCCCCTTGCTTATCTTTTTATGCTCCATTATGGACAACAGGTTCTATATTTCCTTCTATTCAAATATGTGTAATCTACATTTACATATATACTCATTCACTGGAATTTTCCATTTTGACATATTTTGTCTTTGAGAAATCCTATTGAGTTGTTTTCCAAATCATCTGTAATGTTTTTTGTTTAATACTTTATTCACTGCAAACTTTTATCAGAATTGACTTTCTAACAACTTGCTCAGTAGAGGGGGGCAGGGGCTGGTGTGTCTGGGGCCAAGCTTTTGGCTGGTGGCTGGCATGTCTGAGAGACTGGCATGTCTGGAATTTAGTTTTCCAATGGCCCAGCTAGGAGTTTGGTTAAAGAAAGGAATAATTGAGCAAATAAATAAATGCGTCAGGAATAATGAGAACAATAAGAGTGAGAATAATCAGAATAATCATTCACTGTCAGAGTAGCAAGCTGCAAATATGGAAAAGGAGAAGGCTAGAATACATTCTGTAGTGTTACACTACACTCCAAGGTACTATGAAGAACTCAATGATTTTTGAAATATATATATAAGATATAGAAAGAGGTTAGGGGGTGCGTGTGCGCGCACGCGCGCGCGCACACACACACACAAACACACACACACCTACATCTATTTCCCAGCTTGGTTCAGAGAACCAGGGATACTATTACTCTGGTAGCAAAGAGCAAATATGGTAATGAGATTGTCATTTCTAAACATCATTGTCCATGAGAAAGAACCAGGGTTCCTTAAAGAAATAGCTGCCTCAGGACTGGACAGAAAACACGTAGATGCTCTGTCCATGGAAAACGCCTAGGAAAAATGACCAGCCTCATAACTATGAGCACCTCCACACTATGGTTTCCATATACCATTTCCAACTAAAAGGAATCAGGGCTCCTAGATGGAACAGCTGATAACATGCCTAGAGTAGGAAATGAAGACAGGGGGTCTGCAACATCTAGTTGTACCAGAAGAGAAACAGCTATCAAGTCCATGGAGGGGAGGGAATGGCAGGACTCAGAAGACAACGTGAAGGGGCTCTCCCTTAGACAAACAAGACAATGTGAGCATCCAAAAGAGTAATATCTTTAGTGAACTAAAATAAATCAAGTATGTTAAAATTCCTATGTCACAGGGAACTCAAACAAAACAAAATAAAAAAAGAACAATAATCATTTTTGGTGGGTATTAGGGAACTGACCTGTTAGGAAAACTTACAGTAAAGGGAAATAATCTAGAATTGATTCTGCCTTTCCTATGTAAACTGTACGTTTTAAACCTATCATCTCTGTCTTATAATAGATCGCTTCATTCAATTCATACTTAGTGTCCTGAATAATAACAGATGAAGCTGAAATTGGTACTTTCACTTTTCACCATGAGGTTGATCAAATTTTATTTATATATCCACCATCTTTTAAGTCAGAGATTTTACTGTTTATAATTTTATTAATGATCATGATCTCTTTCCTTGCTCTCTTAATCAAATAAATATGACTTTACTACTACTTACGAAACCTTGTTATGTGAGTGAGTGAGAAACCCTTCAGGTCAGATTTTCTCAGTGTATGTGGCACCATCTTCAGTCTCCACATCCAAACCCATTTTGCACAGGGAGGCTGTCCCACTGCTTCAGGGTGACTTTTGGATTAATCAAGTCCTAAAGCAGGCTGAGGGTCGTGGACAAAATTCTGTAGCAGACCCTAAGGAAAAATGAGCTGAGCCAGTAAAGATTCCTGACTGTTGTAAGATCCAGGGCTGCTTAAGAGTTGAAAATAATCTACTTTCCTAGAAGGGCTTAAAATAAGACTAGAGTTGTTCTGGACAGAGCATGTAGGCATAGGAAAAGTCTATTTGACTGGTCTCTGACTCCTGCTATCCTGAAGCTTTTTGTCTCATTGCATTGAAAAAAATTAAAACAAGTACTTAGCCCACAAAAAAGAGATACAGTTAATTTTTGCAGGTTTTAAAACAGTAAGACACTATTGTGTGAGAGGAACAGACTATACATACTACATACTATATGGTCCCATTTCTCTTGAAGATTTGTTTCTGCACTTACTTGTACAAAAAAATCTAGAAATACACATACTCTAAAATGTTAACACTAGTGTTACTTAAACAATTAGACTGAGGTGGTTCTAACACGCTAGCATCCTAAGAAAGCAAACCAAAACATATGCCTGTAAAGGACTCAAGGGTAAGAAATCAAAACCTAAAGACAGGGGTGTCTGGGTGGCTCAGTGGGTTAAAGCCTCTGCCTTCGGCTCAGGTCATGATGGAGCCCATCAGGCTTTCTGCTCAGCAGGAAGCCTGCTTCTTCCTCTCTCTCTGCCTGCCTCTCTGCCTACTTGTGATCTCTGTCTGTCAAATAAATAAATAAAATCTTAAAAAAAAAAACAAAACAAAAAACTAAAGACAACCAATCATAGCCAATTCAGCTTTCCCAAATAATACAACTGCTTGAGTTATAATCAATCAGATAATCCCTTTGCTTTGCTTCTGCCTCTTTTCTATAAAAGCCTCTCCCCAGCTCCTGTTGGTAAGTATTCCTGTCTATGGTTTTGCGCTGCCCGATTTGAATCAATTTTTGTTCAAATAAACTTAGAAATTTTTAATATGCCTCAGCTTTTCCACTAACATTAGGCAATCTCTACAATTAAGATTGCTTTCATTTATTTTCCACTCACGTGCATTTTTTATTTTTCGAAAACAAATGTATTATCAATGGAAAACAGAAGTTTTAAAAATACTGTGTCATGTATGGAAGCTATAGATGAGTGGAGCTTAATTTCTCTACTGAGGAAATCTATTCTCTAGGAAAAATGTGAAAACTTCACTCTTACTACATTTACCAGCGATTCCTCAATCTTCTTAAGAAATTGCATGATTGCATAAGCTAATGACCTCTAACAATCATTTCATTTTTCTTAAAGATTTTATTTGAGAGAGAGAGCAAGCACAAGGTGGGGGGGGGAGCGGAAGGGCAGAGGGAGAGGCAGGCTCCCTACAAGGGACTCAATCCCAGGACCCAGGGATCATGACCTGACCCGAAGGCAGATGCTTAACTGACAGAGACACCCAGGTACCATGAACAGTTGTTTTATTTTTTTTTTATTTATTTTGTTTTATTTTTAAGATTTTATTTATTTGAGAGAGAGTGAGAAAGAGTGTGAGCAATCACAAGGAGGGGGGAGAGGCAGGGGAGAATGGGAAGGGAGAAACAGGCTCTCCACTGAGCAGGAAACTGGACATGGGGCTTGATCCCAGGACCTGGAGATCATGACCTGGGCCGAAGGCAGACGCTTAACTGACTGAGCCAGGCGGGCGCCCCCAAACAGTCGTTCTAAAAAGACCTTTTTAAGTATTTTAATCCTGTAACAAAACATAATTTTGAATACTGCAAACCCTAATGCCTAAAAATAACAGAAGTCTTTATAACTGTGAAAAAGCATAAGATACAGTAATGTGAGAAAAGCCCTAGAAAACTCAAAATAGATTCTTAAAAATATCGAGTTTAAGTTCTCTGTCCAAAATGAGTTAAGACACAAAATCAAATCATTTAGTAAATGAGAACTATGCAGAGGACTGGCTAATAATAAAGGCATTGTTTTGATGGTTCACAAATAATAAAATGCATTCCTTCTTTTGTGCTGCATCTTGACCATGCTAGTAGTTACATCAACTCTATGCATCTGCCAAGACTTAGTTATAACCATATGTTCAAAACTGCTGAATTCTAATGTGTGTAAATTACACTTCAATAAAGCTGATTTTTAAAAATCACATTTTCTGCTAAAATTTTCAATATATTATTTCAGACTATTTTATTCAATGGCTTAATCATTCTAAAACAATCCATTATATTACATAATCTTAATACAGAAAAAAATCTTTATATGGTAAAAGTGGACACTCTTTTTCCAAAATTACTTACCACCAGTATCCAGTAATACTGGCTAGAAAGTTCAGTCACCCTTCCCTCCTCTCACCTCCAGCTTTCAGCAGACCATTATATCCTGTCAAGTCACTTTTTTTCATCACTACTATAATGCTTTAGTTCACTTCTTTCTGGACTACTGCAAAAGACTCCTAATTGATATCCTTGTCTTTAATCTCCTACCTACCAATCCAATCTTAATAATGCAGAAAAAAATGATCTAGCAAAAAAAAAACACAAAACACCCCACCAATGTTCAACAAAGCAACAATAAATGCCACTAAACACTTGATTTAAAATATTAAAGTGCTTCAGAACAAAGTTCTGGGTGACTCGGTCGGTTGAGGGTCCAACTCTTGTTTTCAGTTCAAGTCATGATCTTGGGGTCTTGAGATCAAGCCCTGCATCGGGTTCCACGCTCAGTGTGGGGTCTGCTTGTCCCTCTCCCTCCTCAAGACTGTGTGCATGTGCTCACTGCTCACTCACACATGTGTTCTCTTTCCCCCTCTAAAATAAATAAATAAAATCTAAAACAAAACAAAACCTGTGCCACTAAAGGCATTTTAAATCTAGGCCACCTGATTGATACCAATTCCCCCTCCAAAGTCTGTATTTTCTTTCACTGCCTCTAGAGCCATCCTCCATTTCTGAAAGTGAAATACCTACAATCCTTACAAAATCCAACTTCAATGTAATTTCCTCCATTCACACTCTCCCAGGCAAAGGCAGGTAGGTCAGCTCTATTCCCATGAACACTGAACACACTGCTCCTTATTAATGCCACTGTTTCATCCTCTAGGTGTGGATCTTCTCGGCAGGGTCTGAATCTTCATCAGGCACAGTGCCTGGCTCATAGCAAAAATAATTTATGACTTATACTAAATAAATAAAGGAATAAAAATAGTATTATTCGCTAAATCCATTTTTACCTTGAGAAATATAAATTACTTTTTTTTCAGATAAGTTTAGAAGATTTGACAATATAGAAAGTACCTTGTCTACATGGAAAATTAAATCCAGTTCACAGACATTTTCAAAACACTTGTCTAATGTTTCCACAAATACCTGAAGAAAAAGAAAAGAAACAAGGTTAAATGCTCTTGAGAACTGTATGAATTCATTCAAACCTATCATCTAGAAAGGAAACAATTCTTAATTGTGAACTAACACTTTTCTAACCTATTATTGTATTTCTGTTTTAAATCAGATATTGTATTAAGTATAACAGGAGTAATTATTCTTCATGATAACTACATTTCGGTATATTAATATACAAAACAAAATAAACTTTGCTGAAAATAACTAAGAACTAGAAATTCTTAGCACCATTACTTTAAAAAACACTAAAAAATATTCAAACAGGAGAAAATAAAAGCTTATTGGAAATATTTATTAGGATAGGTGCACGCAGTCCAAGAATCTACCACATATAATGCAGCCGGAACTTTTAATTAGCAATTCAGTGTAAAAGATCACTCACAATTATTTATGGAAAGAGCAGACTTTGGAATCAGCCTTACCTGGGTTCAAACTCTGGCTTCAATACCATGTAGGACCTTATGTGGGAAAGGGTTAACTTAGCAGGCATGGGATGCTCAAAACCTATACCTTCCCCCCAGATGGCCTGTACACAGATGAGCCCTGGGCTCGCTCCCGAGAACTAAGCTCGGAACCCTTGCAAAGTTCTGTCTGATAAGAGTGTTTGGCATGCCTGAGTCCTTGGGCGGCACCAAATACCAGTTTGAGCAAAGAGTTTATGCTAACAGTGTGATTTAGGATGAACATCTCCTTTTCTTTCTTTCTTTTTTTTTTTAAAGACTTTATTTATTTGACAGATCACAAGTAGGCAGAGAGGCAGGCAGAGAGAGAGGAGGAAGCAGGCTCCCTGCTGAGCAGAGAGCCTGACGTAGGGCTTGATCCTAGGACCCTGGGATCATGACCTGAGCCGAAGGCAGAGGCTTTAACCCACTGAGCCACCCAGGTGCCCGAACATCTCCTTTTCTCTGAGGTTCTAGAGCTGAAGTAAGCAAGCAAGGTCTGTCACAATGGTGACATATACATGCCTATATGACTGACCACCAATAAAAATCCTGGGCACATAGGCTGGGGGAGCGTCCCTGATTGTGAGCACACTGTACATCTTGCCACATGTCATTTTTGGGGGAATTAAACATAGCTTGTGTGACTCCACTGGGCAGGGACACCTTGAACCCTGCCTTGGGTTTTCTCCAGACAACCCCACATGGGCCTTTGATTATCTTACTGTTTATTATCACTGTAATAAACACAAAACATGAGCACAGCAACTTCTGAGCCCTGGGAATCCTAGTGGCTCAGTGAGACCTTCTTGAAGACCCCTGACATAAGCTTTCAAAACTTAATCTCTTAAATTTCACCTTGCATAGGCTGTCACTATCTCTTCTATGCCCACCACCCTTCTCAAAGTTAACTGTCACAGACAGAATGACCATGCAATTTATCAGACCTACTGGGGCATAAAGAGTAAAAGGGAGCAGTTAAGATTGTGTAATTATTATATTATAATAGTATGCAATGGTATCATAATTTCATAACAGCCTGGAAAAAAAGATGCAAAGCAGGGCTGTTCCTAGCAAACTGAAGTGTACAGTTACTCTATTCACAGGTGACCCTACAGGACCAAGAGTAAAATGGAAACAGCAGACTTCTTGCTAAACTGGTCCTACCTCAGGCCAATTTATACAGACCCCCCAGTCCAAGGTTCCTTCCACCAGTGCATAAGTGTAAGACACGTGAAACAACATCAACACTATATGGCCATAATCAGTATTGTCTTAGACTAGGGGTTGGCAAGCTTCCTCTGCAAAGGGTCAGAGAGTAAATATGTTAGCTTTGTGGGCCAAACAGGGCAACAAAAAGCAGCTATAGATAATAAACAAGGAACATAGCTCCGCTCCAATAAAACTTAACAAAAAGGTGTAGCAGGCTGGATTTGACCTGCTGTCATCTGTTGCTCCCTGGCTTAGAGCAAAGTCACTACGAGAAATAAAAGGTCTGTAAGTAACCAACAATATACAGTTTTACTCAGTGATTTCTTTCATGAAAAGCCAAGTTCTTCAGATGACCAACTGTGGAGCACAGACGTGTCAGCCTCAAGGGAGTTTCTAACTTAGTTCAGTTCTGAGGTAGGTGGAAAGTAAATAATAGCCACGCAAACTCCCAACTTTATCTATTTCTCCTCAAGGCCTTGATGACATGCACACTGGAATGATTCCATTCAGTCTACTTGAAACTAATTCAGATCATTACCTTCTTGTTAAAACAGACTCTTGTTATAAGCACTGAAGGGATAATGCTGTTTGAGCACAGAGTTGAACAAGCTCAACAAATATTAACCTCTTAGGGAAAGTAAGAATGTGAGAAGAAGAGTTGGATGTGGTCTGATTTCCAATTTATAACATCATAGTTAAATAACTTATGGGAAGTAAAGCCATTTAAGTTCTGCCCCCCCCCTTCAGAAAATTTTTACTGAAGTATATAACCTACATACAGAGAAGTACACAAATCACAACAACGTATAATCTGATGAATTCACAAAGTAAATACATCTGTGTAACCAAAACCCAAATCAAGTGTCAGAATGGCACCAGCACACGAGAAGCCCCTCATACTCCATTAGCCACCATCACCATCACAGGTAACCACTACCCTGCTCTCTAACACTACAGGTATGTTCTACCTATTCCTGAACTATATTAAATTAAATCATACAGTACATAACCTTTTGTGAGTTGCATCTTTTAGTCATCATTATTTTTGTGAGATTCACTTATTACATAATACAAAAGCTGATTCATTCTCATTTACAGTACGCAATTGTATGAATATACCACAATGTATTTACCTGTCGAGTTTGGGTTGTTTCTAGCACAAGGTCATTAGCACTGCTAAGCATACTGTATCCATGTCTATTACTGAATGTATGCACACATACCTACCCAATGCATGCAGAGGAGAACTGTGGGGTCACAGAGGAGCAAATATTCAGCTTGAGCAGATAGCACCAAACAGATATTCTTTTTTATTTTAAAGATTTATTTATTTAGAGCAAGCAAGTTGGGAGAGGGACAGATGGAGAGAGTCCTCAAGCAGACTCCCCACTGAGCAGGGAGCTGGAGGACACAGGGCTTGATCTCAGGATCCTACAACCCTGAGATCATGAGCTGAGCCAAAACCAAGAGTCAGACACCCAACCAACTGAGCCACCCAGGTGCCGCTACCAACAGATTTTCAAAGTAATTATAAAACTGCATACTCCAGGGACATCTGGGTGGCTCATTCGGTTAAGCCGCTGTCTTCAGCTCAGGTCATGATCTGAGGGTCCTGGGATCAAGCCCTGTGTTGGGCTCTCTGCTCAGTGGGAAGCCTGCCTCTCCCTCTCCCACTCCCCCTGCTTGTGTTCTCTCTCTTGCTGTGTCTCCCTCTGTCAAATAAATAAATAAAATCTTTTTTTAAAAAATGCAAGGATTACAAAATTAAAATAGAAATAGAAAATTCTAATGCTGCTGATAAACACTGATAGATAAGCAAGGTAACTACCTGTTGAGGCTGCCGGGCCCTCATGATGTGCTCATTAATACAGAAAGGGGGGGCATCTGGGAGGCTCAGTTGGTTAAGTGTCTGACTCCTGGTTTCAGCTCAAGGAATGATCTCATGGGTCTTGGGATGAAGCCATGTAGGGCTTCATGCTCAGTGGGTAGTTTGATTCAAAGATTCTCTCCCTCTGCCCCTCACCTACTAATGCACATGTGCATACTTTCTCTAAAATAAAGACATCTTCGGGACGCCTGGGGGGCTCAGTTGGTTAAGCGGCTGCCTTCGGCTCAGGTCATGATCCCAGCGTCCTGGGATCGAGTCCCGCATCGGGCTCCTTGCTTGGCAGGGAGCCTGCTCCTCCCTCTGCCTCTGCCTGCCACTCTGTCTGCCTGTGCTCGCTCCTGTGCTCTCTCTATCTGACAAATAAATAATAATAAATCTTTAAAAAAAATAAAATAAAATAAAGACATCTTCAAATAGAAATTAAATTTTTAAATGAATATATCAATCTAAATCTACATATGGGGCACCTGGGTGGCTCAGTGGGTTAAAGCCTCTGCCTTTGGCTCAGGTCATGATCTCAGGGTCCTGGGATAGAGCCCTGCATTGAGCTCTCTGCTCAGCGGGGAGCCTGCTCCCCCCTTTCTCTCTCTGCTTCCCTCTCTGCCTACTTGTAATCTCTGTCAAATAAATAAAATCTTTTTAAGAAATAACAAATCTACATATATATTTTCATATATATCTTCATATGTATATACATATGAATTCAAGTGTTGCCTATATTTAATCCAGAACAATATCACCTTTGGAAAACGTAAATACTTTAAAAAAAAGGGAGGAGTGTCCTGCAGCAAAATGTCATAACTACATGTTCTTAATTAAGGAAAAGAATTCTTAAGATTTTTTTTTTAAGGAATTCTTAAGATTTAAGACATTCAAATGCTAAGTTTGGTCTAAAAAAATCAAAAACCCTCTGCAAAAAAAGTTCCCACTGGGGGCCTGGCTGGCTCAGTGACAGAGCAACTCCTGATCTCAGGGTTGTTAGTTCAAGCCCCAAGTTTGGTGTAGAGTTTCCTTAAAAAACAGAAAATAAATCTTTAAAAAAAAAGTTTCTACTAGTTTTCTTTCAATTTAGCAAAAATTCTTAATGTAATTAGAAATCCAAAGCCTTATAGATAGATACACATACTAATATGCATATGGACAAGGCCAAGACAAAACTAGTAATCTACAAACTAAAGTAAAGAAATTAAGAAAACCAAATTAAAGGACCTATGGGGTTCTAGCAATAACAAAAGGTAATAATAAAGTTGCTGTTACATTATATTTCACAAAAAAGATAAAAAAAGCAAAGCAATAAAGGTGAGTGACATGGTAAATAGCACTCTCTCATGTTTCAGTTTAAAAATGATAGAAGTTCAGGGGCACCTGGGTAGCTCAGTTGTTAGGTGTCTGACTCTGGATTTCACTTAAGGAATGATCTCAGGGTCCTGAGATCCAACCCCACATTGGGCTCCAAGCTCAGCAGGGAATCTGCTTGAGATTCTCTCCCTCTGCCCCTCCTCCCTACTCATGAGCACACACACACACACTCTCTCTCTAAAATAAATAAATAAACCTTTGAAAGAAGATACAAAATTTAAAGTCAATTTCAATATAACAGTTATCTACTAAGGACCAACTGATTAATCTCTGGCCTCCAGAAATTCAAGGGTTAATGGGAAAAATAAATTTACTAAGAAAATCATATTTTAAGTTTTCCTTTATTTCAATAATTAGTTTTCCAAAAAGAAATAAAAAAGAGCCATCTTCCCCCCGCCCAAAAAAAAGCCACATCCACATATAAAGGATCTTCCTTCCCAGTGCCTTCCTAACAACAAAACGTTCTTCTGTTTCCTTTATCTTTTTAATTATAGATCTGTGCATCTGGGCCACAAAGGTAACAGGAAATCTGTCATGAGGCAGCTTAGTATTTAACAGTGTTTAATACTTAAGGGCACAGGCTTTAGTAAGCATGTCTCTATTAAAATTCCAGCTTAGCCTCTATGAAATCTAGGGCATGTTGTTTCACTCTAAGCCTCAGTTTCTTCATTTGGGCATAATAATAATGGTATCTTTGGCACAGAGTTGTTTACTGATTAAATTAATACACATAAAGGGCTTAAAACAATGTCTCCCCCTAATATGTTGGCTTGCTTTGTAATATATACCCATGGAGAAATAAAAATATGCACTAGGTAAAAGAGATGCCACAAAATATCCTTAAATAGTATCATTTATATGGCAGATCCCCCTCCCTTTAGAGTTTCTAGGTAAAAATATAATTTTTTTCTGGGTTTGGGGATTTCTATTAAATTTTAAGAGGAAATCTGTAACATTAAATGAAATACATATAAGTTAAATTGATTTTTTTAAAGATTTTATTTGTTTATTTACTTGTTAGAGAGAAAGAGAGCACAAGCAGGGGGAGCTGTAGGCAGAAAGAAAACCAGGCTCCCCACCAAGCAAGGAGCCCCATACGGCCTTAAATTGACATATCTTAAGACAGAAAAAATTATAAGCCCCAAAATAGAAGGCATAAATTTAAAAACGCTAGTAATACACCAAGAGATCTAAAAAAAATTGCTTTTAGTCAGCAGCGAGATGTCCTAGAGAGATACTTGTTTAGCTCATGCCAAGACTCAAAAAATACCACTAAAAATGTACTAGAAGAGCTAGGGAAGGCAGACTAAACTTAAAATCAGATCAGCTACCTTTGAAGAACAGCGTATGACTGGGTTCCAGACCGAATTTCCACAAAACCTGACCTGGAAACAAGGTCTCAATGATAATAGTCTCGGGAAAAACAAAGACATTTACTGTGCATTTACCAAGTACCAGGCACATTACACACATTAAACTTTCAACTTCAGCATGAAGAAACTAAGAGTTGATGAGATGAAAATCTATCTTCTATTACATGTCAAAATGATTCAGAAAGAGTTCACATCAATGATTATTTTTATGTTATTTATTTCTATTTTTTTAAAAGGTTAATAATGGGGATGCCTGGGTGGCTCAGTTGGTTAAGCGACTGCCTTTGGCTCAGGTCACGATCCCAGCGTCCTGGGATTGACTCCCACATTAGGCTCCTTGCTCAGCAGAGAGCCTGCTACTCCCTCTGACTCTGCCTGCCACTCTGTCTGCCTGTGCTCACTCTCTCTGACAAATAAATAAATAAAATCTTTTAAAAAATTAAAAAAAAAATAAAAGGTTAATGATGATAATACCAGAATCTATTGAGTATATATTATTATAGCACTGCTATTGTTCCAAGTGCTTTAGATATATTATTTTGCTTAATCCTTCATGATAATCTCATAAGACAGGTACTTTTATTATCAACCACTTGCAGAAGGGTGATGAAAAGCAAAAAGTCAACTAACTACTAACACAGTGAAGTAGGAGAAAGTCTCTCTGCAAAACCCAAATTCTTATTCACTAGGCATACCGCCTCCAACAAAAGAAAATAGTACTTGATTTTTAATGTAGTAAGAAGGGTTATTTAGAAACTTTGGAAAATACAGAATAATATAAAGCAAAAATTTTAACTTTCCATACTTCCACCACCCACATGAAAACAGTAACTGTGCAAAGCAGAGACTACTTGTACTATAGGAAATTTAATTACTTTGGAACCCATCCATTAAACTGACTTAGTGTGTTTTATATGTTGGATTTAGAAGTCTAAGGAAGAACCAGGATTTTGAATGTACAAGGCTGCTAAATCAAATATTAATTTTGAAAATGAAAGTAGCCTCCAAATTATTTTTGTGCACAAAATCTACATGTGAGATTTTTAAAAACTTGTACTGACACAAATTGTTAAAAATTAT
The DNA here is from genome assembly GCA_003697995.1 of Taxidea taxus jeffersonii. Taxonomy (NCBI): domain Eukaryota; kingdom Metazoa; phylum Chordata; class Mammalia; order Carnivora; family Mustelidae; genus Taxidea; species Taxidea taxus. Next base: position 35,692 of record RCUC01124554.1, on the reverse strand, counting down.
ATTTCAAATATTTTCTTCTATGTATATTGTACAATTAATATTTTGAGCACTGACTTAAAGCAAAAGAAAATAAGTGCAAAACCTACAAAGATTTTCCTTACATAAGTTCAACCAATCAATACAGAGGGTGTAATGGAAAATCACCATTTGGCAAACACCACAATACTAATTCCTTCAGGCAAGAATCATCGAGAGATGCTAAAATTAATGACCAAAGCTATGACTAGAAAAAAACACATTTACATGGCCTCAAAATTATTCCCCATGAGATACTTTAAAGTAAAAAGAGACCATGGAAGTTTAGAGTACAGAAACCTGGCAAGCGCCGTCTTACACAAGGGATCAGAATAAAACATCACAAGTAACAAGACAAAATGAGATCCCTGATATGATGCCCTGTGAAGGACATAAAAGCACTTCTGTGGTACACCCAAATAGAGGAAAGTTCTACAAAATAACCTGCTAGTACTCTTCAAAGGATCGTGGTTCGAAGGATATGGAAAGCATGAAAGACAAAGATGAACTATTACAGAATAAAGGAGACTCAGGAGACATGAAAACTAAATGCAATATGTAATCAGAATTAAACCCTAAACAAGAAAAATGACATCAACGGGACCACTGGCAAATTTTGAATAAGGTCTACAGATTAGATAATAGTAGTCTATCAATGCTGATTTCCTGATTTTAATCATGTGTACTGTGTACTGTGGTTACAGAAGTTAAATTTAGGGAAAGTAGGTGAAGGTATGAAATGCAAGAATCCTTTGTATTGTATTTGCTGCTCTTTTGTAAGTCTGAAATAATTTCCATATAAGTTTTAAACAATTTTAAGGAAAAAGAAAATCTGAAAAACCAAGCTCAAAGGGCCCTCTCCTCCTCTATGCCCAATTCCTCCCTAAAAACTTATCATTCCACAATGGGAAATAAGGAAGTCACCTTAAATCAAAGAAAAACACCAACATAAGTTGAGTTTTTCTCTCAAACCTGCTTTAGAAGGAGAAACAATAGGGACAACTGGGTGGCTCAGGTGCATCTGTTTCTTGGTTTCAGCTCAGGTCATGATCTCAGGGTTGTGGGATGGGGATCCACATTGGGCTCCATGCTCAGCATGGAGTCTGCTTAAGATTTTCTCTCTCCCTCTGGCCATTCCCTCCAATTCTCGCAAGCACGTGCACTGCATGCTCTCTCCAAAAATAAATAAATAAAATCTTTAAAAAAAAAAAAGAGGAGAAAAATAAATTTTAAGTTACCTCCCCCTCCAAAATTCTGACTTTAAGTACCTGAGTTCCAAAATACTTCCTTCATTTCATCACTATAAATTAAACACTATGTCTACTATATTCTAGGCCCTATGTTAACTATACACATGAGCTCTAATTCTTATGACAATGTTGATAGGGTAGCTATGTGTATCGGCACCTACAGACAAGAGAATTGGGAATGGATATGAGTAAGTAATGTGCTCAAAGTAACTATTAGATGACAGAGCCAGTATTCAAACCCATGCCATCTGACTCCAAACACCAACTTGGCTCTGTGATGCCTCCCAAGAGGGCAGCTGAGATGTGAACAAACATGTAAGTTAGAATAGTATCATCAAATTAAATACCAGGATTTATCAAGACTTAGCAATGTAATCAAGAGAAAACTGAATACTACATTTGCAGTTATTGGAAAAAAGACTTCTCAACGAAAATAAAATAGGAAAAGAGTTTCAGGAATGATGAATCACTCTTAACAGTGTCTGGCTTAAATTGTCTGTAGAAATATTTTTTGATTTCCCACATTATATGTAAGAAGTGAATAGTTTTTTTTTTTAAAAGTGAATCTTATCGAAAAAAGAAAGTTTCAATACTCTGGTAACAGTATGTTATATAGCAGGTAAAATCTTCCTAAAATGATCCTGAGCATTCACTCTGGAGTGCCTGGAAAATGAGCCAACTGGGCCAGGGTACCTTCTTTCTCCAGCAAGAGGAACTGTACCAGAATTCATCCTCCCCTGAGACTAAGGGTTTATTCCCTATGGTCCCCATAGTGTATCATGGTCCCCAAGTGCCAGTCAGCTGGTCTTCCCAGATAATTCTTAAAAATAACATCAATGAGGGTTCCTGGGTGGCTCAGTGGATTAAGCCTCTGCCTTCAGCTCAGGTCATGATCTCATGGTCCTGGGATCAAGTCCCGCATCGGGATCTCTGCTTGGTGGGGAACCTGCTTCCTCCTCTCTCTCTCTGCCTTCCTCTCTGCCTACTTGTGATCTCTCTCTGTCAAATAAATAAATAAAATCTAAAAAAAAAGTAACATCAATGAAACTAGAAGCTGGTTCTTTGAAAGAATTAATAAGATCGATAAACCACTGGTCAAACTAATCCAAAAGAAAAGAGAGAGGACCCAAATTAAAATTATGAGTGAAAGGGGAAAGATCATGACTAACACCAAGGAAATAGAAATAATCACCAGAAATATGATCAAGAGTTATATGCCAATAAGCTAAGGAAACTAGATGAAATGGATGCATTCCTGGAAACCTACATACTTCCAAGACAAGAAACAGGAAGAAACTGACAACCTAAATAGACCAATATCTAGTAATGAGATTGAAGCAGTGATCAAAAGCCTCCCAAAAAAAGAACAAGAGCCCTGATGGATTCCCTGGGTAATTCTACCAAACTTTCAAAGAAGAAATAATATCTATTCTCCTGAAGCTGTTTCAAAAAATAGAAACAGAAGGAAAACTTCCAGACTCTATGAAGCCAGCATTACCCTGATCCCCAAACCAGGCAAAGACCACATTAAAAAGAATTTCAGACCAGTATCCCTGATGAATATGGATGCCAAGATTTCCAACAAGATCCTAGCTAATAGGATCCAACAGCACATTAAAAGTATTATCCACGGAACCTTGGTGGCTCAGTGGGTTAAATCCTCTGCCTTTGGCTCAGGTCATGATCCCAGGGACCTGGGATCGAGTCCTGCATTGGGCTCTTTGCTCAGCAGGGAGCCTACTTCCCTTCCTCTCTCTCTCGGCCTGCCTCTCTGCCTACTTGTGATCACTGTCAAATAAATAAATAAAATCTTAAAAAAAAAAAAGTATTATCTACCATGACCAGGTGAGATTTATCCCTGGGATGCAAGGGTGGTTCAACATACACAAATCAATCAATGTGACAGAACAAATCAATAAGAGAAGAGAGAAGAACCACACAATCCTCTCAATTAATGCAGAAAAAGCATCTGACAAAATACAGCATTCATTCCTGATTAAAACTCTTCAGAGTATAGGGATAGAGGGAACATTCCTCAACTTCATAAAATCTATCTATGAAAAACTCACAGCGAATATCATTCTCAATGGCAAAAACTGACAGCCTTCCCTTTGAGATCAGGAACACAACAAGGATGTCCACTCTCACCACTGTTGTTCAACATAGTACCAGAAGTCCTAGCAACAACAATCAGACAACAAAAAGAAATAAAAGATATTCAAATTGGCAAAGAAGAAGTCAAACTCTCTCCCTTTGCAGATGACATAATACTTTCTATGGAAAACCCAAAAGACTCCACCCCCAAACTACTAGAACTCATACAGCAATTCAGTAATGTGGCAGGATACAAAATCAATGCACAGAAATCAGTTGCTTTCTTATACACTAACAACAAAAATATAGAAAGGGAAATTAGAGAATCAATTCCATTTACTATAGCACCAAGAACCATAAGATACCCTGGAATAAACCTAACCAAAGAGGTAAAGGATCTGTACTCAAGGAACTACAGAACATTCATGAAAGAAACTGAAAAAGACACAAAAAAATGGAAAAGCATTCCATGCTCATGGATCGGAAAAATAAACATTGTTAAAATGTCTATACTGCCCAGAGCAATCTATACTTTCAATGCCTTCCCGATCAAAATTCCACCAGCATTTTTCAAAGAGCTGGAAAACAATCCTAAAATTTGTATGGAACCAGAAAAGACCCCGAATTGCTAAGGAAATGTTGAAAAAGAAAAACAAAGCTGGGGGTGTCACGTTGCCTGATTTCAAGCTTTATTACAAAGCTGTGATCACCAAGAGAGCATGGTATTGGCACAAAAACAGACACATAGACCAGTGGAACAGAGTAGAGAGCCCAGATATGGAGCCACAACACTGCAGTCAAATAATCTTCAACAAAGCAGGAAAAAATATCCAGTGGAAAAAAGACAGTCTCTTCAATAAATGGTCCTGGGAAAATTGGACAGCTATGTGTAGAAGAATGAAACTCAACCATTCTCTTACACCGTACACAAAGATAAACTCAAAATGGATAAAAGACCTCAACGTGTGGCAGGAACCCATCAAAATCCTAGAGGAGAATATAGGCAGTAACCTCTTCAACAATGGCCACAGCAACTTCTTTCAAGACATGTCTCCAAAGGCAAAGGAAACAAAAGCAAAAATGAACTTCTGGGACTTAAACAAGATGCAAAGCTTCTGCACAGCAAAGGAAACAGTCAACAAAACAAAGAGGCAACCCAGGGAATGGGAGAAGATATTCGCGAATGACACTACAAAGGGCTAATATCCAAGACCTATAAAGAACCCTTCAAACTCAACACCCTAAAAACAAATAATCAAGTCAGAAACTGGGCAGGAGACATGAACAGACACTTCTCCAAAGAAGATATACAAATGGCTAACAGACACATGAAAAAATGTTCATCATCATCAACCATTAGGGAAATTCAAATCAAAACCACATATAACAGTTAAAATGGCCAAAGTTAACAAGGCAAGAAAGAACAAGTGTTGGAGAGGATGTGGAGAAAGGGGAACCTTCCTACACTGTTGGTGGGAATGCAAGTTGATGCAGTCACTTTGGAAAACAGTGGAGATTCCTTAAGAAATTAAAAACCCTGCAATTGCACTACTGGGTAGTACCCCAAAGATACAGATGCAGTGAAAAGGAGGGCCATCTGTACCCCAATGTTCATAGCAGCAATGGCCACAATCACTAAACTGTGGAAAGAGCCAAGGTGCCCTTCAACAGATGAATGGATAAAGAAGATATGGTCCATATATACAATGGAATATTACACCTCCAGCAGAAAGGATGAACACCCAACTTTTATATCAACATGGACAGGACTGGAGGAGATTATGCTGAGTGAAATAAGTCAAGCAGAGAGAGTCAATTATCATATGGTTTCACTTACTTGTGGAGCATAAGGAATAACACGGAGGACACTGGGAGATGGGAAAGAGAAGTGAGTTGGGGGAAACTGGAGGGGGAGACAAACCATGAGAGACTGTGGACTCTGAGAAACAAACTGAGGGCTTTGGAAGGGAGGGGGTGGGGGGTTGGATGAGCCTGGTGGTGGGTACTAAGGAGGGCACATATTGCATGGAGCACTGGGTGTGGTGCACAAACAATGAAACTTGGAACACTGAAAAAATAAAATAAAATTATAAATAAATAAATAAATAAATAAATAAAACCTATATAGCCCAAAGTTTAAGCAGTGTACTACTTAACAAGGCACGTTCAAGCCTACCCTTATAACAAAAGAGAACAATGACACATTGTGGAAGGCAATGAGGCCTCCATCAGCACACCATTCTCCGTCCAGTAGCACCCACCCAGCATCATTTCCTATGCAATAAATGGAAGATCACAAGATCTTTTGTCACTTAAGAATTCTTGGCTTACAAGGTCCTCCAATTAGGTCAGTTTCTTAGCCGATAACTCTATCACCATATAAAATTCATCCCAAGCTATTACACAACATAGAGGATAAAAAGATTAACAAATTCTCATAAAAATGAAAAAGAAAGATAAAAGGACTTCTTTATCCTATTCAATTTGCATACTAGTGAAACAATACTTTATATGCCTTCCTTATAAATATATGCTTTAGTGATAATGTTAGCTAAAAACCACTGACTGACAACTACATGTCAGTCATTTAGCCATGAGCTCCATGTACAGTACTGTTTTTTTTTAAGATTTTATTTATTTACTTGACAGAGATCACAAGCAGGCAGAGAAGCTGGCAGAGAAAGAGGAGGAAGCAGGCTGCGGGGCTCGATCCCAGGACCTTGGGAATATGGCCTGAACCGAAGGCAGAGGCTTTAACCCACTGAGCCACCCAGGCGCCCCTACAGTACCGTTTTTTATGCTTGCACCTACTCTATGAACTGGTATTATTACTGTCACTCCCATTTTGCAGGTGAGGAAAATGAGAGACAAATTCATAAAATAACTTGCCCAAAGTTACACAGCCAGTATGAAGCAGAGGCTGAATGGCTTTAACCATGACTAGCTTGCTTGATTCACTGATCTTTCTAACAACCCCAGGTTTTATAGGCAGCATATTAAAATAGGCATACTTTATTCAGGTGAAAAAATTCAAGGTCTATAGAGATTAAATGAGATGCTCAATATCATACTAAATTAACATTCACCACCATTATGTAAAATAATTTCATAAAAACCAGTCTAAGGCTCAGGACCGTGGTAACAACAGATGCTGTACATGGAGCTCTAGTTAAACTCCATATGGTAAGACCATGGTCAAACATCTTTTTAAACCTAAAGAGTTCAGCTGTTAGTTCTCCATTTTTTTCCTGACCGCAACTGAACAAGACTCATGCTGATGTAATTGTTACATGTGGTATAGAAAACTGTAAAGAATTTGGAATTATCTAGTGAACTCCTAAGCCCCTCTTTATTATTAGCTTGGCATAATGAATTAATTGAGGACAATATGACTGCTTATAAATAACTCAAACAGCCGTTAATATTTAATGAACTTCTCATTCTCACTCTGTAAATATTTTAACACTTCCAATGAAGACATGCTACAGCAGAAAGACAAAAAAAAGCCAGCCTCCAGCTCTGAAATGCACTTACATGGTTGTTGATACCACACTAAAATAGTACATATCAGAAAAAAAAACCATCACCTTTTTTCCAACTTACTCACAAAGAAATAAAAAAAGAAACAAAAGAAAACAGAAGCTAATTACTCACTTTGGTGGCAGAGGGATACAAATTCCACATGGAATTTACTAATGATGCCTTCTCTCAGATTTCACACAAGAGATAAAGTCAAATCTGGGACAACATATGCATAACCTTAGAAACACAAAACCTTTGCATAAAAACAAACACATAAAAACATGTTTCCAATGATCATTTGAATGGTATCATTTCAACATTTAAAAAAAGCAAAATGTCACACATGTTTATTATTTATATACTGATGTTTAAGTTTTCCTGATCCATTCTTGGAAGAAATGCAAGACCAAGAGGTTTTGATCTAAACTCTCTTGCTTTATAATTTTCCATTTCTACTTTTTACATTATACTTGTCTTCCTCAAAGCTAAAAGATGGACAAAGCAAGAAAATCAGTTCTAAATTAGCTCTTCATGATTAGCTATTTCATGAAACCAAAGCAGAAACAGTGAGCTAGTCCCTTCCATCTTTGTTCATTCGACCAATATTTTTAGAGTGACTGACTCAGGCATGCTCAGCACCCCCCTGTAAGGATTTAATGATCCATGGTGATCACATGGGAAAGAGAGCAACTACAGAACTTCCAACATGTTTGTGGTGGTGGTAGAATTAGTCCCTGTAAGGTAAATTACAGAACTTTTTGTAAGACATCATCTATCAACATATTATAACTCAACTGCATTCTGTTATAAAAATAGCTCTAGCCTACATCAGTAATGGAAGATGACACAATTCCCCCGAAATCCTCTCTTCTGTGTCTTACCTAATATCAAGACTAACGATCAACATTTGAACAGCAATGGCTAAAATATTTTACAAAACACAAGACCTATTTTCCACTTTTCACAAACACATAAAATTTACTTCAGATACAATGTAGGATATTTGTTCTCTGACAACTACCCACTTAATTCTCTTCTGAGATATAACAATTATGCTATCATAATCATTAAGATGACCCACAGCATCAAAAAATAATCAATGATGATGGCTTAAATCCCAGGATATAAGCATAAAATACTGCCAATTTGTCTCTAGGAAAATCCACATTTGTTTTAGTCTTTCTTCAATGAAATCTTTCTCTTCAATACAGAGGGCATTTTAAACAGATTGCTTTACTTTTTTTCCTCCTGTAACTTTAGCAGCTAGCTCAGAAAAATACAGTGTTTTGGAATGAAGTGTGTATGCCTACCACTCCCTTCAGTTGTGGATAACCAAGAGAGAAGCTGAAAGCAGTTTCATATTAAAAATCATTTTCTAAAAAACACATAGCTTCTATGAAATAATACTGCAGTGAATTAACTACTACTTTATAGGATAAACCAAGAAGTGTGTTAATGAACAAAGGTAAATGGATACAATATAGGGTTCTGATAAACCCTGTCACTAATCCATACTTAAAGGTTTGCTTTTCTTTCTTCACTAGAAAAGCCTTTGGGAAAACAAGACACAACTTAGCAGTGTTTCTCAAGGAGGCCCCAGGAAGAGAGTATCTATCCATGGGATTGTGAGGCATATTCATCTCAAACTCAAAATTTCTTTGATGTCTGCCCTTACAGGTTTAAACAGTATAAAAATTTCTCTTCTACCACATAATACACACATTTATCTCTTTACACACATACACACACATATACACACACACACACATATACACATATATACATATATACATACATATATATTTATATTAATGGTATTTTCTCACCACCAATTAAACAATGGAAAACAGCAAGAAAGTCTGCTATGATTACTTTGTGGTTTCTTTTTTTTAATTTTTAAAAATTTATTCATGGGGTTCATGTATATAGATTTCTAGTCATGTGAGTCTCTTTTAGGAAAGTTTTAATAATTAAGGACTCAGAAGTACCTGAATAAAGATCCAGTTTCTTGTAAAGAATTCCTCCCTTTTTATTTTTTCAAAATTTTTCATTTATTTTTTAAATTTAAATTCAATCAATTAACATAGACTGTATTATTGGTTTCAGAGGTAGAGGTCAGTGATTCATCGGTCTTATATAACACCCATTGCTCATTACATCGAGTGCCCTCCTTAATGGGTATCACCCAGTGACCCTACCCCCCCCACCTTCCTCCCCTCCAGCAACTCTCAGTTTGTTTCCTATGATTAAGAGTCTCTTATGGTTTGTCTCCCTCTCTGGTTTTGTCTTGTTTCATTTTTCCCTCCCTTAGCATATGATCCTCTGTTTTGTTTCTTAAATTCCACATATCAGTGAGATCACATGATAACTGTCCTTCTCTGACTGACTTATTTCACTTAGCCTAATACCCTCGAGTTCCATCCACATCTTTGCAAATGGCAAGATTTCATTTTTGATAGCTGAGTAAATTCGTGTGTGTGTGTATGTGTATACCACACCACATCTTCTTTATCTAGTCATACTTTGTGGTTTCAAGTAGCTCAGGTACCTACCTCTTCCTCAAAACCTAGGTTAAGAATTATAGATTGAGAGAGTAATCTGGCATATTAATAGCTCCATTTATCACCTGTCTTTTTTTTTCATTTCATTTTTTCATTGTCATTTTTTTTTTTCACTTCTAGCCACTTTTACTATTTCTATGCTTTGGTACTCAGAATTACTACCAAAGTTTTGTGCTTTGGTTAATTCCTCAATTACTCCATCACACTAACTACATCTCAAAGCATGCCCCCTTCTTGCTGAATTCAAATCCAAACTTGTTTGGTACAAAAAATTTCCTTTTATTGTGCAGCTTTCTCTAATCTGCTACAATGTGCCTATACCATGTGCCTGTTTTTGCCCTGTCTGGAGTCAAGAAAGGGAAAAAAAACAAGTGCACAGCATTCCCTCATGATAATTTTAACCCATTACAATTACTTGTAGCAGTTACATTTGCTTACTGTGTCAGAATTAAATGTGTTAATTTCTTATGGAAAGTCCACAAACAGAAAGCACAGAAATCTCAAGCGTATACAGAGCTTCCAGATTTTCACCAATGTAACTAGTGCTCAGATAAAAACACAAAACAAAATATTACTAGCATGTAAAACTGTATTTTATTTTTCTAACTGACTCTCTCCTGCTTCTACTCAGTTTTTGGGTTTTGTTGTCAGTTGCTTTACACAGACTGCTAAACACTGGGCACTAAATACATTCATTCAACAACTGTATGTTGAGGACCTCCTATGTGCCATTTGCCATTCTATGCCCTGGGGATAAACCAGTGAACAAAATAAAAAAAAACCTGGCCCTCACTGAGCTTATATTCTTGTTAAGGGAAAATGACAATGAACAAGACAAATTAAGTCAAGTATCTAGTATGTTAGATGGTGATATGTACTAAGGAAAAGTACTAGAGTACTAAAAAGCAAGAGAGGAGTTAGAAAATGTGAGAGAGGGAAAATTTTTAGAAAAGACCAAAGAAAACCATATTGAAAGGTGACATCTGGGTCAAGACCTGAAAGAACGATGGAGCTAGAGAACGATGGGAATTCGAAATCGAAGAACGATCTAGGTACAAAGACGAATAAATACAAAGGCTCTGAGGGAGAAGCATGCCTGGTGTATTTGAGAAACAGCAAGCAGGCCACTGGGGCTGGAGCAAAAGGGCAAGGAGTAGAAGATGAAGGGAAATAAGTGGTAGGGTAGCAGGAAGGGGACTCAGAGCTTGTGGGGCCTCATGGGTCATGTGTAAGGAAGCTGGCTTTTCCTTTGAGTGAGAGGGGAAGCCACTGATGGATTCAGAATGTGAGCTATGACCTATTTCAACAGTATCACTGGCTGTTTTACTAGGCAGAGATGAAAGGGAAAAAGGTAGTGGAAGCAGGGAGAACAGTCAGGAAACTGCTGTAATAACAGTCCTGGGGAGAGCTGGTGGTGGCTTGGACTAGCATGGTTACGGCCATGCAGGGAGTAGTATGCGGTCAGATCCTGTGTCTCCTCTAGGCTGCTGAAGAAGAGATAAGAAGAGACCACGACACTGAAATTAAGCAACTGAAGAGGTCCACGAAAACCCCGCAAGTATGGCATCCTAGAAGCCAGGGGTAAAAAGTATTTTTATGAAGAGATGAATAAAAAGTCTTAAAAAAAGGAGGACTGATGAGAATCTTTGGATTCAGCAACAACAGAGCAGAAAACCTGAATCGAGTGTGTTTAAAAGCAAATAGGAGAAGAAATATTTGAGACAAGTGTGCACAGACAACTTTTTTAAGGCACTTTACATAAAGGATGGGAAAGAAATGAGCCAGAGGCTGGAGAGGAAAGTAAGGACAGGACTTCTTCTTTTAATGGGAGAACATAGAACAGCTAGAGGAATGACCGGAAAAGGAGAGGAAAAAGGATACAGAAGAAAGAGGGAGAACTGTCAGAGCCACGAGGAAGAGCCTAGCATGTAAGTGGGTGATGTTCTCTTCTGCCAGCTTCTATTCTCTCATCCAAGGAGGAAGCAAGATGCTAGAAGCACCAGAGGTTTGAGAAAGGAGAATGTATCTCAGCTGTTATCTAGGAGTCTGAGATGGAGATGGACCAGGGAAATAGGATTACTGGGTAGCACTAAGAACTCATTGAGTTTAGAGATCATAAACACAAGGTGAGACCTATAGTATGGTTACTTTTTTTTTTTTAAACTACAATCAGAAGTATGGGTACAAGGAAAGTGCAGAATATATACAAAACTATGATTACTATGACTTACGGTGGGATTTAGACTGGGTAAGGAAAGTAAGACATCAGGAGGATGAGGGACAGTGAAAAAATGCTTTGTTTAGAAGACTAAAGGTCCCAGGGCGCCTAGGTGGCTCAGTGGGTTAAAGCCTCTGCCCTCAGCTCAAGACAAGATCCCAGGGTCCTGGGATTGAGCCCCGCATCGGGCTCTCTGACAGCGGGGAGCCTGTTTCCCTTCCTCTCTCTCTGCCTGCCTTTCTGCCTGCTTGTGATCTCTGTCAAATAAATAAATAAAATCTTAAAAAAAAAAAAAAAAAAAGACTGAAGGTCCCAACAGGCCCAAAGGAATTAGTGGAGTAACAGAAACTGTGATATGAAAAGGTAAGAGGTGGTAGACAGAAAGGAAACTGTGCAACTGAGACTCTGGAGAGATGGCACTTGGGATAAAAACAAGGTTTGGAAATGAGTAGCAAGGTGGGGCAGAGGGCAAAAATTCAATGAAGAGGAATTCTGGGTCTGAAGACACCAAAGTACTAGAAGAATCATCCCCAGGAAAATGGAATAGTGAAATCACCACGAATTAGAACCCAAGCAGTACTGGAGTGAATGCCAGTGAACTAAGACCACAATCTGATAGGAGACAATTCCTGATCAGTCTGACATTTCTGTACATAAGTGAGCACAGGAACAATGATTGCCATCATTACAGACTTTCTTTGCAAGCAAGCTTATATAAATAAGCAAACAGCCCTGAAAAATAGAGAGTATCTCTCTTCAAAGCAAGTGGCAGGTTTATCTACACCCATGGAAGATACACTCTTCCTCCAGGACATGAGCAGACATGATTTGTGTCCAATATAAAAGATTCTAGTTCCTCTCCTATAACAATCCACGTGGGTACAGGTATCACCTGGCCCTCTTCAAGTCACCCTTTGGTGACTGTGGAAATTGGGACCTGGGGAACCAGTGTAGGAAGCAAATGCTGTTACTGTTTCTGCTGCTTGTGCTATTTCGAGTAAGTCCTTTGATTCCTACCCAGAAGTCTCCTGTCTTCTGGCAGCATCCATGACACTGTGGTAGTTAATGTGCAAGTAACTTGCAAGGAGGGAAATCTCAGACCTTTGAAAGTTTTTGATAAAATCCCCAATGAATACGAGATGGGGATGAGAGATTACTGAAACAGGGTGGGTAGAAGGTGTATAGTTTAAACACAAGAAATAAAGTTTGGGGGCATTTTTGAGGAGAGAATGGTCTAGAAAAAGCAATGAGAAGCAAAGAAAACACCTCATGGCTCAGCACTACAAAGAAAGCAGGATAACCACTACTACTTGAGACGGTTACAGGTAATGTCAGTAGGAAAGCCCAATTCAATTTAAAGCAAAAGAGTGAAGGCAATATTCATAAAGAGGCTGAAGAGTAAGAGGAATTTGATTATGACTGACCCTGAGTTCCAGGGACATAATGATAGATTTTCAGGAGGCAGGGAGGGGTGGGTTTGGGGATCAGATCTGGATGCACATGGTAAGAGATCCATGAATCTGGGACTTCTTGGGTGATTTACATGAACAGGAAGAAAGGGCATGATGAAATTTGTTGTGATTAGTCTTAATCAGATTAAAATTGCCAATGTGTTTCAGCATCCCTAGACCTTGTTTTACTCATCCAATCTCTACTATGGAACAATTCCTTTCTTACCAAACAGAACATCATTTTAGAAAATTAAGAACATACAAGTTTTAAAACATATAAACACCACAACTGTTATTAAGAGAGTGTTAACTTACTTGAATTAGATCTAAAATGCCAAGTTCACTTTCTGAAGAATCCACACAGAAGACAAAATATAATGTTGCATAATGTCTATATATCAGTTTGTTATCAGATCCTCCAATTAACCTAAATGACAAAACAAAAATTGGAACGTTATAGGAATAAAATGAAACACATTTTCATTAGCTCAAACAAACTGACAATTTGTTTAAAACCTTTTATAAGATGCTTGGGCATAGCATGTAAAGCTGTAGCATTCAAGTGAACTTAGAGACTTAGTGAATTAACATGGCGTTTTCTTCAGAGATAACAAAAGAAGCTGGGGCTTAATATTAGTTCATCCGTTCATTAAACTATCCACTGAGTGCCTACCATTTGCCAGCTACTGATAGTGGATAAAGGAACAGTAAACAAATAAATAAGAAAAAAATGATCAAAGTAGAAGGCACTACATGGAGATTCCAAACAGGATGATTCTGTACTGACGGATATGCTGCCTAAGATGAAATCTTAGGAGTGACATTTAGGCTGAGAGCTAATGATAAGGAGTTAACCATGAAAAAATTTAGAGAAGAGCATTTCAGGCAAAGGTGATAGCTATAAAAAGGCTAGGTCATCAAGAACAAAATATGTATGTTCAAGGAAGAGAAAGAGCGTGCATGGACAAGAAAAGATTAGTAAACAAACAGAAGTAGGCAGGAACCAGGTCACAGGGCATTTTTAAATGCTTATTAGATTTAACTACGTAAGCACAGTAAGTTATACAGCTTACAGCTGACTCTAACTGGGGAGAAAAAAATAACATTACTTAAGTTTTATAGAAATTTACCTTCAAAATCTCCTCCAAAAATACATTTTATTTTGAAATATAAATGCAAAAAACTGAGGTAAGAAATACTTAATTCTTTCATCAAACATTTTTATTTACACTGACTGGAATGTCAGCATTTTAAAAATAGTAATTTAGGACTCCTTCCAAACATTTTATGTTTTTCTAGTTCAGCTATTTCATAGTTACATTTACAGTAATTAGTTTACCTTCTCAAAAGACCTTTAAACCTAATATAAAATAAAATCAAGTCCAAATGTAATCAAAGCTAAGGGAAGACTCAAACAAGATATGGGAAAAAAGCATCTATTTCTTAACTCTGTAAAACTGACACTGAATTCACAAGGCCAGAGAAACAACTTCTGTAAGTACCCACTTCTTTCATGGCTTCTTACAGCAAAAGTAGAAATTATAGGGCACCTGGGTGGCTCAGTGGATTAAAGCCTCTGCCTTCAGCTCAGGTCATGATCCCAGAGTCCTCCGATGGAGCCCCACATCAGGCTCTCTGCTCCGTGGGGAGCCTGCTTCCTCCTCTCTCTCTCTGCCTGCCTCTCTGCCTACCTGTGATCTCTGTCTGTCAAATAATAAATAAATAAAATCTTAAAAAAAAAAAAAGATATAGAAAAAAATAGAAATTATTTTTGACAAGAATTAAGAATGACTACTATACTAGGCATATTTCTAGAAAAGATATTCAATTAAAAATATGTATGTACAATTTAAAGAATCTCTGAGATGATTTTTATAGACTATGATGGCAATTGTTCCTGAGAAGCCACAAAAAAGAATGCTCACAGCAGGATTCAGTTCATCCTGAATCAGCAATTTAGTGATTATCTTAAACTTTTGTTCAGCTCTATTGTAAAAGAAGAGTAAACTATTGAGAACTGTAAGCTTCAAAATGACAATCCATGCCATTAAAAGAAAGCAAAGATTTAATACATAGCAAGACAAGTATATACTTTGCCTTTTAAAATGTAATTTTATCTTCAAACTAGAATGCAACACTGATAAATACTGATTCAAATTCTTGTATGGAAGGCAACAAACCATATAAAACCACAGAATTTTAAAACTCCCCTTACTTTAAATATCTCATATTACAGGGGGGAATACTGAGGTATAAGAAGTGACCTGCCCAAGAAAACCAGCTTGTCAGTCACAAAACTAGGCCTGATTCGGCTGTGTAGCCTCATCTCTGATGCAATGTTTGCCTTCTACTTTTTGTAAGCCTGGAAAAGAATGATCACAGACTTGAGCCCTGATTTCTAGTTCACACAGTGCCCTGCCTGGAAGAGCCAGGTTCTTGCATGACCATCACCTTTGGTGCACTGTGCTGGGTGACAAGTGTCTGTGAGAGAATAAAATGCCGAGATGAGGGGTGCCTGGGTGACTCAGTGGGTTAAAGCCTTTGCCTTTGGCTCAGGTCATGATCCCAGGGTCCTCGGATGGAGCCCTGCATTGGGCTCTCTGCTCAGCAGGAAGCCCACTTCCTCCTCCTCCTCTCTCTCTCTGCCTACTTGTGATCTTCGTCTATCAAATAAATAAATAAAATCTTTTTTTTTAATATTTTATTTATTTGACAGACGGAGATCACAAGTAGGCAGAGAGGCAGGCAGAGAGAGAGAGGAGGAAGCAGGATCCCCGCTGAGCAGAGAGCCCGAAATAAAATCTTTAAAAAAAAAAAAAAATGCTGAGATGAAGAAAAGTGGTAATGGCAAAGACCACTCAACTCCTGCAGAAGTATGGCAGACATAAAGCACAATTAAAATACGAAAAACACAAAGCAGGTACATCTGTCTCAACTATTAAGTCGGGAGGTCTGGAGGCAATAGCAAAATTTATAAATTGTAAGTGTGTATGTGTAGATTGAACCACAGCACGATCTAACCCTTTAAGAAATGCAAGTAAACTTTCTATGTGATAAACAGTGATGTATGGTCAAGTAAGAATGGATTTTCTATTATCCAAACTACTTTTCATAATATACATCATACACATTAAAATACAGAAAAGTATAGGTCTCTCTGCCTAATATATAACTTTTCATAACGGGGCTCAACTAAAGTTTAGTTTTTGACTTGTCAATGAAGAAATATCTTATTAAGAAATTGATTATATAAACATGAGCAGGAACATTTATAAAACTGCTTTCATGGAACCCACTAATTTAAAAGTGTTTATTTATAATAGTTGGCAAGCTAATTATAACTAATTTTTATTTATTCATTTTAAAAATAATAAACTCTTTAGCTGAATTTTACCTATAGGCAGATATACCTATATATAGAAACATATACATGCACACAGATATTTATTTGAAAAGCAGATTTCAGTCTGCTTATAATAAAAGAATGTAATATAAGTTGTTATGAACAGGTCTATTCACCCCAAAGAATACCCTCTAGTCATTAAAAAGAATGACATAGCTCTAAATGTGTTTATATGCAAAACTTGTAAAAATATTAAGTGCAAATGAGCAACATGCAAACCAGCATACCTAGTGTGATCCTGTAAATAAAATTTTTTTAAGGTTATACTTTTACATGTTAGTCAATGAAAAATTAATTTTCTAGAAGGAACACAAGAAAGTGAGAAAGATTAAAGTCAGGAAAGGGAGGCTTAGTTTATAATTAATTTTACACGTCTCTATAACGTTTGAATTTTTGCCACATGAACATAGTACATTTACAAAAAATGCTCCTGTAACATTTTTAAAGAAAAAAAAAAGACTACATATCTTTAAAAAATTCTTTAAGTTAGATTTATAGCTAACATAGGTGATAATCTCATCCAATTAATCAAAATTAGGAAATTTTTACCATAACCAATTGAACAGTATATATTTTAATCATATAGTCAAAGATTAGAAATGTCCATGAAATGCTTTACTTACAATCCTCCTTCTAGGAAATTACAAACATTTTCATCTCTCTTAGATACCAAATGGAATGTCTCCCTGATGATTTGCTGTTGTGTATCTTCACTCTGAGAAAGAATAATTTATATATGTTAGGATTAAATTTCTAGGTTTAACAGCATTTTAAGAATTTTAAAGGTAAAAGGCAATATTATCTGTCAGGGAAATTAATCTATGAGGGAGGTCCTTGGAGAGCTAACATACCACATCTCACAGAAACAAAACCATCACTTTTCAATGTAAAAACAATAAGCAAAAACAAAACAAAACCAATATTTTACAGTTTGCTACTACAATAAAACTAACACTTCTCAATTCCAAAATCCAGGAAGAAAAATATTAGACAGATGAATTAAAGACTACTAGTAAAAGGGACACTAGATAGTAACAACTCAAAGGCAACTGTTTTATAAAAGAGTAACCTGAAACAGAGAGGTAAAGTTATAAATAATTCATGTAGCTAATCTATATTTTATTAGAAGGAAAACACAGAAGTTCCAATTAAGTTTAAATGCAAAACAAATGAAAAGACATAGAAGGCCTGGGGTGGCTCAGTTAGTTAAGCCTCTGACTCGGTTTTGGCTCAGGTTATGATCTCAGGGTCATGAGATGGAGCCCCACGTCAGGGTCCATGCTGAGCCTAGAGCCTGCTTAAGATTCTCTCACTTCTTCTCCTACTGTCCCTTCCCCCCTAAAAAAAAGAGAGAGAGAGAGAGAGAGAGAGAGATGTTAACCCTCACTGGCAATGAAGTGAAATACAAATTAAAGTCACAATGAAATAACTCCACATGCATCACATTAGCAAAGTGTAAAAGTCTGACAATACCACATGTAGACAGAGATGTGGAGCCAAAGAAACTCATCCCACCAAGTGGGAGCACAAATGGTATCATCATTTGAGAAAACACCTAAATATCTTCCAAAGTCCCAATACCAAATACCATCAAACTGGGGGTTAGGGTTTCAACATATGAATTTGGGGGGAGACGGGAAGACACAACTCAGTCTATAGCAGAGGGAAAAAAGCAAGTCAACAAAATGACATGTAATCATTCAACAATATACATTTCAAAAATATGTAAAAATAATAAATAAAATATTTTTTAAAAATATGTAAAAGTAAGTAGTATTTAATGATACACATACATGTAATGAAAATAAAACTGTGAAGAATATCAAGGGAACGATTAGCAAATTTCAAAGTACTGATTTCATAGACTATATTTGCTAAGCACATTGCAATTAGGTAAAAGAATCAATAATTAAAAGGACAGTTTTTTTAAAATTTCAAACAGGCATTCAAATTGTAAAGAAGTAAAACAATCTGTATTCACAGATGGCATCTATGACAGATTGCTCATATATCCAAAAAGTCTAAAGAATCCAGGAAAAAAAACTGTTAAAGCTAATAAGCAAATCTACCAAAGTTCAAGATACAAAATTAATACTCAAAAATCTGCTGTATTTCTATACACTACCAACGAACAATCCAAAGGGAGACCTAGTCACAGATGTTGCAGAGATTTAACAGATAATAAGTTAATATGAACATAATAAGCCGGTAAGTTTAAAAATCCAAGATGAAGTGGGGTGCCTGGGTGGTTCAGTGGGTTAAAGCCTCTGCCTTTGGCTCAGGTCATGATCCCAGGGTCCTGGGATCCAGCCCCGTATTGGGCTCTCAGCTCAGCAGGGGGCCCGCTTCCTCCTCTCCTTCTCTCCCTCTCTCTCTCTCTCTGCCTACTTGTGATCTCTGTCTGTCAAATAAATAAATAAAATCTTTTTTAAAATATTTTATTTATTTATTTGTTAGAGAGAGAGAGAGCGAGCCCAGGCAGACAGACAGGCAGGCAGAGGCAGAGGTAGAAGCAGGCTCCCTGCCGAGCAAGGAGCCTGATGTGGGACTCCATCCCAGGACGCTGGGATCATGACCTGAGACGAAGGCAGCTGCTTAACCCACTGAGCCACCCAGGCGTCCCAAATAAATAAAATCTTAAAAAAAAAAACAAAAACCCAAGGGGCGCCTGGGTGGCTCAGTGGGTGAAGCCTCTGCCTTTGGCTCAGGTCATGATCCCAGGGTCCTGGGATCAAGCCCCACATCAGGCTCTCTGTTCAGCAGGGAGCCTGCTTCCTCCTCTCTCTCTGCCTGCCTCTCTGCCCACTGTGATCTCTGTTTGTCAAACTAAAAAAAAAAAAAAAAAAAAAACCACAAGATGAATTGGCAAAATTCCTAAAAATAATTAATAAAATGGCCCCAAGGAGAAAAACTTTAATAATCCTATTATCATAAAGAGGATAAACAATCATTTTAAATCTCTCTACCAAAAATAAATCAAGCCCTGAGGGCTTTAACACCAAGCATGACCAATGATTCAAGAAACAGATCATTCTAATCTTACACAACTCTTCCAAAGCACAGATAATTAACATCCTCAATTCATTTTATGAAGCTAACATTGATACAAAATCAAACAAGGAATGTATGAGAAATGAACACTTCAGGCCAATCTCACCAAAAAGCATATATACAAAAATTAATATTTTATTAACATATATATTAATATATATAATGTATATATATTAACATATATACAAAAATTACTACATCGTGACCCAAATGGGTTTATTCTAGTAATGTCTGTTTGATATATTATTAGTAAACAGATTGATGTAATTCTCTACATTAACGGATTGAGGGAGAAAACATAGGTCACTTCAGCAGATGCGGAAAAAGCATCTGATAAAATTGAACATCAATTCTTGAATTTTAAAAAAAAGCTCTTAGCAAATTAAAAAAAAAGAAAGAACTTCCTCTAATTAAGACTGTCCAAAAAATACCTTTGCAAACATATGCACAAACAAAATGTTTAAGCACCCTCTTCTTTTTAAGATCAGAAACAAGACAGGTTAACTGATAATGGTTTTCCTATTCAGTGCCATATCAGCTGTCATCAGTATAAGAAAAACAAGAAAAAGAAATAAAAGATAAAAGAATTTGAAAGAAATACACTGTCATTCACAGATCACAAGATTTTTCACATAGAAAATCTAATATAATTTACACAAAAGTGTTAAAATTGAAAGATAGAACAAGACAGAGCCAGCATACAGAACTGTTGCAATTCTAAACTTCTCCAACTGTCAGATGGAAGATATAATTTTAAAAAGATACTACATACAATACCATCAAAAAACATGCAGTGCCTAGGAATAAGTCAAACAAAAACATGCAAGACTTCTGTGGAGAAAATACAAAATTTTACTGAAAAAAATTATAGAAGAGCTCAGTAAATGGAAATGTAGTGATTACAGACTGAACGACTCAATAGTATGAAGATACTCAATTTTCCCAAAATGCTCCAAAGGATCAAGGTAATTCTAACCATAATCCCAACAGAGAGAGAAAGACTTAATAACCTGAATCTGATTCCAAAGCATATATATTAAATCAGAAGAATGACAAGACATTCTTGATAGGCTGTAAGCCTGTTTGAGCAGGTAAGAATTATGATAAAGCTACAGTAATTAAGTAACATGATACTGATGCAGAAATAGGAAAACTGACTAATGGAACTGAACCATAACACACCACACAAATATAAGTTAATTAAATTTAAAACACTGAATAGGCATTATAGAACACTAGAGAAAGGAAGGACATTTCCATGAACAGTGCCGGAATAAAAATTGTTGTTTTCGTTTTATTACAATGAACTTAGACCTCTGACATTATACTAAAAAATCACTCCCAGGTTAGCTAAAAATGGATGTCAATGCTCAAACTATAAAGCTTTAAAAGTATAATAAGGGGGTGCCTGGGTGGCTCAGTGGGTTAAAGCCGCTGCCTTAGGCTCGGGTCATGATCTCAGGGTCGTGGGATCGAGCCCCGCATCGGGCTCTCTGCTCTGCGGACAGCCTGCTTCCTCCTCTCTCTCTCTGCCTCTCTGCCTACTTGTGATCTCTGTCTATCAAATAAATAAATAAAATCTTTTAAAAAAATAAAAGTATAATAAGAAAAATCTTTATGACCTAGTAATAGTGCTAGACTCTTAAATAAAGCTAACCATAAAGAAAATGACAGGCAAATTTGATCATATCAAAAGCAAGCATTCCTAATGCTCAAAAGACACCAGAAAAAGAAAGGAGAGCCACAGACACAAAGAATATAGTTGAGGTACATAAAAACTGGCAAAGGAATAATACCCAGCATATATAAAAAACACTTAGACATCGGTAAGAAAAAGATAAACATCTCAAAATAAAAATGACTTGGAAAAAGAGACCTTAAGAAATCATCAAGAAAAGGAAATTGGAATGGTAAATAAACTATGAAAGATTTCAACTTCATACAGGAGAAAAGGAAAAGTAAAAAAACAGAAAAAAAACCCTACTAGTTAAAAACTACAATAACAACATTAAGTAGCCATACTATCAATGAAGATATATAAATATGTCTAACAATATCAAGTATTGGCAAGAATACAGAGCAACAAAGCACCCATACTATAAGAACTGAAATTGGTACAACCACTTCTGGAAACAGACCAACATTACCTAGTAAAGCCAAACATGAATATACCCAAGGACAAAGGTATTCATTCAACTAGTTACACACTAAAGAAATTCAAAAAGATGTTTACAAAAATGCTTATAGCAGCACTGTTTGTAACAACAAAAACATTACAAAGTAAAATGTCCATCAATGCAAAATGTATAAATAAACTGTGTTATATTCTTGCATGGAATATCACACAGCAATGAAAATGAATGACTATAACTATATAAAACACCAGTAACAATCTAAGAAATGTTGAATTTTTCTTAAACCAAGCCACAGAAGAATATAAATACTATGATTTTACTTTTTAAAAGTTCAAAAATTTGTCAAACAGTGAACTGCTTGAGGACAAAAACGTGGTAAAACAAAAATGAGAATGGTTTTTAAAAATTCAAGATGGTGGTTATGTCTTAAATACAAAGAGGAAAGGATACAAGATGAGAGGTACAGAAAGACTTCAAGGGTACTGGTAATTTTTTTTTTTTTGAAAGGGGATAGGAACATGCAGCAATTAAAGTATTACTTCCTATATCTTGCAGATATTCAATATATACATTTATTTTTCATCTATTCAATATTTCATAAAAATATGCAAAAGATGAGAGAGGAAGAAAGAAAAAGCACTGTATAAGAAGGCTGTCCTCTTCCTGTCTTAGGTTTGCTTGATCACCTATCTCCACCACCTCCTTCCAGTCTTCATTTAGAGCTTTAGCTTGGATGATCTTACTTCCTCCTGTGGCTTTGACCACACTATATCCCTAATCTTTCATTCTCCTATATCCCTAGTGCTTAAGAGAAGTCTATCTTCTTTTCTGAACTGGTGACAGATATTTTCAGCTAACAGACATCTCCAGTTATAATCCATAAAGTCATATAAAAACTTACATGTGAAAGACTAAAAATATCACATTTCTTCTAAAACCTGTTTTTCAAAAAAAAAATAAAAAATTTAAAAAGTAAAACCCGTTTTTATTTCTTTTTTAAATTCAAGTATAATTGACATACAAGTTATTTTAGTTTCAGGTGTACAAAAAGTGATGTGACAATTCTACACATTGCTCAACACTCAACACAGTAATTATAGTCACCATCTGTCACCATTCAACATCATTACAATGTCACTGACCACATTCTGTAGGCTGTACTTTCATCTCTGTGACACATTTACTCTAACCATAAGTTTGTACCTCTTAACAAAACCCATTTTTATTATTGTATTTCTAATCTCATTTAACAGCATTACCATTCACCCTATCTCTTAAGCCAAAAATCCTGATTTCTTTCCTTTCACTTTCCATGTTTATTGGATCACCAAGTCCTGTTAATTCAAATGCAGAAACAACAGTAAACCTGGATTCAGATACCATCTCAACTCAGATTCTTATTCTTACCCAGAATACTCTAAGAACCACCTAAACATTGACTCTGCCACCTGTCTCTCCACTCCAAACCATCTCACCCATGGGACCAGAATTCCAGAACTCCTTCCTAAATAACAGTATTTGTTACCTCCTTTCTTAGTCCCCTGGATTCCATCTGACCTAACATCCAAACTCCCTCCAGGCCATAAAAAAAACCTTCCAAAGCCGATTCCTGGCCTACCTCTGAGTTTTCATCATCTATCTCTTCTCTCTTACATAATCCACTTCAACTACACTAAACTTCTCACCATGTACTTCCTTCCTATTTTCCTACTCTCTCACCCCATTCTCTAGCAACAGTCTTTTAAGACTCAGATCAAACATGATGGTTTGTCAAGTGTTTTCTTACTTTCCCAGGAAAAAGTTAGCTCCTTCTTCCTCAGTGCTTCCATGATACTGTTTTTATTCTTAACATATACTTTTTTTTAAACATTTATTTTAAAGATTTTATTTATTTATTTGACAGAGAGAGATCACAAGTAGGCAGAGAGGCAGGCAGAGAGAGAGAGAGAGAGGGAAGCAGGCTCCCCACTGAGCAGAGAGCCTGATGCGGGACTCGATCCCAGGACCCTGATATCATGACCTGAGCTGAAGGCAGCGGCTTAACCCACTGAGCCACCCAGGTGCCCTATTCTTAACATATACTTTTAACAGTGTGTTCAAATTTCCTTTGTAGATATCTGAATTCTATCAGACTCCAACCCCCTCCAAATCTTTAAATGTGAAATGCTGAACACAGTGGCTGGCATAGAGTCACCAATATAAGTACACTGAATAGATGAACATCAAATGTAGAAGAAGGGATCCACATTCATTTATATTTTCAAATATCAGGATTACATGACACACTCCAAAAAAGGGAGGCAGTAAAGTAAAGGCAGTATGGTGTAGTAGTTAAAGGTATGAGCTCTGTTCTAATTAAGACAGTAGGTTAAATGTACAAAAACATCTATTTTTGTGGCCTTCTCAAACCCAGCTAAAACAGTATCAAAATCCCCCCCTCCCTTTTAAGGGCATAAACCATGAGGATGAGGAAAATGAGAAAGAAAGACAGGGCAACAAAATTTAGTAAGTGGCTTGAATGAGTGGTCAAGTATTAAGTAAACCTCAGAAAACCTAATCCCAAATTGGTGACAGGGAAACCCAAGAACTAACCCAATCTGTATCACAAAATGACCAAAGGCTCAAGAATTGGTACTTTAAGGTACTTCTGGAAAAGAGGAATGTAAAATAAGGAGGACTGTTTCTGAGGTAGAAGGACCACTAAATTCCCTCTGCCATCCCCAAGAAAAACTTATTTCAAGGAGCAGAAAAAACTTTGGGTCTTTGGAGGGCAAGGGGTACTATGGTAGGTAGAATAATGGCTCACCAAAGATGACATCCTAATCCCTGAAACCTATGAATATATCCCCTTACATGACAAAGAGGACTTTACAGGGATGATTAAAGTAATGACCTCGAGTTCGGAAGATTATCCCAGATTATCTCGTGGGACCTAACTAATCATGTGGCTCCTTAAAATCAGACAGTCTTTCCTGGGCTGTGGTCAGAAGAAGATGTGACCAGAGAATAATCAAGGAGATGTCATTCAGTTGGTTAGATGATGGAGGAAGAGGGCCAAGAGCCAAAGAATGCAGGCAGCCTCTGGGAGCTGGAAAAGGCAAGGAAATGGATTCTCTCCTAAAGCCTTCAGAAAGGGATGCAGCTTTAATGATATGTATATTTGAGCCCAGTAAATCCCATATCAGAATTGTAACTCACAGAGCTATACGATAACAAGTTTGTACTGTTTTAAGCCACTGCGTTTGTGGTCATTTGTCAGAGCAGCAATGAAAAGCAAATACACTGTACTAAAAACAGAAAATTTAGGAAAACGTACTACACATACCTGTTGCTAGTCCTTTTTTCAATCAGTTCCCAGAATGCCTAAACCAGGTCTTCTTCATCCTCTAGGCAGGAACCTGGCACAAACTTCTCCAGGAACTCTACTTAGATCTAAAGATAATGACGTTGGGAGTTCCCACAATGGCAGAATCTGTTATCTGTTCACCAGAATGTAGTTCCTTTACTTCCCAGACACACAATTCAACAATATTTTTCATTTTTTCCTGGAATTAATGTAGACCCACACAAACAGGCTCTGGCCAATGGAATGTGGTTGGTAGTTGCAACAGTAGCTGGCACAACTGGAAGACAACTGTGCTTATCTCTTCCCAATTCTGCATTCTGTGACATCATGTTGAGAGCATTACAACTGGCCGTCCTGGGAGTACTGACACCATGTAGCAAAGGCTACAAATTATAGCTTTTTCCTCCCAGATGAGCTGGTTGTTAAAAATATAAAAATGCTGCATGATCTCCCATGTTAATTAGATGTAGAAGTGCCTTTGACCCCTCCCTCAAGAACAACAAACAAATGCCCACAAAGAAATTTCTAGCTCATCAGGATCACCAATATTGGACTTTATGTGAAAAATAAACTTCTATTGTGTCAAGCCACTAAGATTTGGGGGATTGTTAACAGCAATTGCCATTTTCACACCAGCTAAACTACCTAGTCTGATAATCTCAAGTACAGCCCACATAGGCAATCCCCAATCATGGATTCAGAACTTCTAATTAGCTTTGAGAATCCTAACCTTAGACAGGAGCAGTCAATCAAGGATTACTGGACATCTGAAGACGGCTCTCACATAAAGACAAAATATGGAATGAAAAGAACTCAGAGAAAACAAACCAAGTATGGCAGAGAAAAATTTTAAAATATTTATCATTAGTATCAGAGAAGTAATAAAGAAATTGCAACTATAAAATAAGAACAGCATACTATAAGATAATAACATCCAAATATTTTAAAGGAAGCTCATGTAAATTAAAAATTTAAACAGAAACTTTTTTAACTTGGGGAAACACTGGAAAATAAAGTTGAGAAGTCAACCACAAAATAGAGTCAAAGGGCAAAATGACAGAAAACAGAAGAGGAGGAAAAAGAAAAATAGAATAGTCAAGAGGAATGCTGAATGAAAAGAGATTCAAAAGGAGAACAGAGAAAATGGAGAAATTTTTCAAGCAGAGAGAAAAATAATGTCCAGAAAAAAAGAGCTCATCAGGGGCGCCTGGGTGGCTCAGCGGGTTAAAGCCGCTGCCTTCGGCTCAGGTCATGATCCCAGGGTCGTGGGATCGAGCCCCGCATTGGGCTCTCTGCTCTGTGGACAGCCTGCTTCCTCCTCTCTCTCTCTGCCTCTCTGCCTACTTGTGATCTCTGTCTGTCAAATAAATAAATAAAATCTTTAAAAAAAAAAAAAAGAGCTCATCAAGTACTCAGAGCTGATAAAACAGCCTCAGAACAAAGGGTCTATGAAACTTTAGAAATCTCAGAGAAACAAGAGTCTACATACTTTCTGGACAGTAAAAACAGACCATACACAAAGAAAAAATAATCAAAACTGCCTCAAGCTTTTTGATAGCAATACTGGAAACTAAAAGGTAATAGAGCAATGCCATCAAAATTCTAGGGTAAGTTATTTCCAACCTAGAATTCTATAGACAGACAATGTGAAGTTACAGTAAGACTCTTCACAGACAAGCAAGGTCTCAAATAATCTATCTCCTTATGGCCCTTCTTAAGAAGTTACTGGAGAAGTATTCTCCATGGTAAGGTAACAAACCAAGCAATCAAGCAATAGGAGGTTCAACATAAAAACAGGCTAAAGATATTCCAAAGAT
The DNA here is from genome assembly GCA_003697995.1 of Taxidea taxus jeffersonii. Taxonomy (NCBI): domain Eukaryota; kingdom Metazoa; phylum Chordata; class Mammalia; order Carnivora; family Mustelidae; genus Taxidea; species Taxidea taxus. The sequence goes on along the minus strand of RCUC01124554.1, from coordinate 8,829 downwards.
AACAGAGATATTTGCCATCCAACAGGTCTAGATTGGGCCTAATCAAAAGATTCCAGAAGAGATTTCTTCAGGAACATGACACTGAGGAAGAGGCATATGATTGTGACGACTGACAAAGATGTCAGTTAGTGGTAAGTAAATAAAAAACTAGATCAAAGAAAAAAGCGATTGTTTATTTCCAAGGAAAATGAACTGTCAGGAGAGAAAAAAAAAAACTAAGTACAATTTACAACATGGTTCAGGTGAGAAAAGCAATTACACAGGAAATTAATGAAAACACCAGATACTGCTCTACTAACCAGTATTATGAAATAACAGTGAGAAGACTGGGAAGGATGCAGACATTGGGTGAAACAGAGTGGGGAGCTAAAGAAGCATTGTCAATAGCAGAAGTAAACAGATTATGCCTGCAACTGAAAAAATCTGGCAGCAAAACAAGCACATTTAGAGACATGTAAATACTGAATAATCAGCTAAAATTATTTACCTGTGGGAAGGGTGAAATGAAAGAATGTTATTTTTCATAATAAGCCTTACAGAAGAACTATTAGATCCTTTAACGTATATGTCTGTATAACTTTGTTAAGCAAAGTAAAAAGAGAGTATAAAACCTGCCACCAGACTATATGGGTCTATTTCTGGACATGCTCTTTATTAACTGTATGACTTTGAACAAGTTACTTAACCTCTCTGTGACTGAATATCATAACAATTGTAGCATGGATAATATAACAATATCTACCTCGTACAGGTGTTGCGAGGATTAAGTTAAAATAAATCTCTGGGGCGCCTGGGTGGCTCAGTGGGTTAAGCCTCTGCCTTTGGCTCACGTCATAGTCCCAGGGTCCTGGGATAGAACCCCACAACAGGCTCTCTGCTCAGTGGGGAGCCTGCTTCCCCCTCTCTTTCTGCCTAACTTTCTGCCTACTTGTGATATCTCTCTCTCTGTCAAATAAGTAAATAAAATCTTTAAAAAAATACATAAAGCTCTTAAAAACAATACCTGGCACATAATAAGCATGGATTAACAATGACTTACTTGTAACATCTGTCTCTGGGATTGTCTATAAAAGAAGCTCTAGAATTCTAATGACAGGTGTAAAATCTTATAAGGAGTTTTCTTTTAAGAAAAGTTATCCTTTTAGCACTGTTATTGTTTATAGACAAATTACAAATTATATAAGCTAAACCATAACTATGTTTTATTATTTTATCAGTGAAAATAATTTCTCATATAAACTTCTAAGACTGCCTCTCATAAGCACCTTTCTTAAAATGTCAGCAATACTCATCTAAGAAAGTCAGTATCAGAAAGAATGCCTTAAGATTTTAATCAAACATCCAAAGTCTGAGATTAAACAAATCAAGTCTCTGCTGACATAAGACAATTTCCCTTTCTTTATTAATCAATTTAATTTAATAGCGTTCGTAAAGAAGCCTAGAGCTTGCTTCAGGCAGATCAGATTTCCTAATACTATAGCTTCATCACAGAATTCAACAGATACATTTTAGCTGGTCACAACTGCCAAGATTACATCAGTCTAAAGATAACTAGAGTTACATAAAGGCAACAACATTTGTTGTTTTAGTTACTTCCCTTAAAAATAAATAAACACTTCTCTTAATGCATTAATGAAAATTCATTTTAAAGACTCAGTAACCCACTAACAAAACTTTTCTCTCTCCTTATGTTCATTTCCTGTTCTTATATGTATGTCATAAAGGCTACTTTAAAACCAAAACATCCCTCTAGTCAAATAGTAAATATGTCATAATCCTCATCCCTCCCTCCCATACACACTCAGAGAATTTTTTTTCTTAAAATGCATTCAGACTCTGCTAGCTGCTAGAATATCAAGGATTACCAAGATGAAAGAGAAAGAGATCTTTTTTCTGAGAATTTAAAACAAAAAATAAAATGAATATAACCATTTCAAACTTTTATTCAGTGTTCTGTGTCTTGCCTTTTTTAATATTCCCAAAGACAAACAGATGTCGTTGTAATAAAAGTTAGAAAGCAATTCCTGACATAAGCATGATATAAATATCATACTACAAGAGGTAAAGAGAAACAATGATTTTCAGCAGCAAGATCATCATCTTCGAAGAAGAGACAGATGTCTAGAAAGAGAATTATAGAAAAAGTAGAATTTAGAAATTCAATGAATAGAGAATACGAAGTTGCATGGCATTCAAAGCTGAAAAGAAAAACAGGCAAAAGCATGGATCAGGAGAGCAAGGTATATATATGAGAAACAAAGTTTACTTTTCATTAAAAGCAAGAGAGGTATGAAGGTTAAGCCTCAGAACAACCTAACACTTCGAAATCATGAAAAAGAAAAGGTCCCAGGAAAGAAAATTCAGTGAGTGTGGGTTTTTTGCCAGCAGGGAGTCTGCATAGAGCCTTGGTGCTATGTAAGTAGGCCTCACTTTAGCCCGAGTGCATAATGGACAAGCAATGAGAATGGGGCTACCTTAAATCCCAAACACGGAGGGAAGAGTATTAGTACTTGCCCAGATCCTTCATTAAATTTCTTTAGAAAAAAACCCTCTGGTATCTTCCCTCACAATGTATAAAAATGTATTTAAGCCGCTTAGCACAATAAAGAAAGTGCTCAGGGCGCCTGGGTGGCTCAGTGGGTTAAGCTGCTGCCTTCGGTTCAGGTCATGATCTCAGGGTCCTGGGATCGAGTCCCACATCGGGCTCTCTGCTCGGCAGGGAGCCTGCTTCCCCTCCACTCTCTACCTGCCTCTCTGCCTACTTGTGATCTCTCTGTCAAACAAATAAATAAAAGCTTTAAAAAAAAAAAAGTGCTCAATAAATGATAGCTATTATTAACACTCTACAACTACCATTCACTATACTATCTCCCAGTTTCAGTAGCAAAGACCCCCCCCCTTTTTTTAACACACAGCTGAGGTGACAGACTGAGTTTGAAATATTTAAAGAGAGAATCTAACCACATCGGCAGCTGAAAGGTTTGAGAATTCAAGAACAAGGTAAAATTGGAAGGAGGGAGTAATTAGAGGAAGAGACCGAGACAATTCAATGAATAAAGAACAGCTGTCTTTTGAGGAACCTGGGTGGCTCAGTGGTTTAGATGTCTGCCTTTGGCTGGGGTCATCATGTCCCACATTGGGCTTCCTGCTCAGCAGGGAGTCTGCTTGTTCCTCTCCCTTCCCCCTGCTCATGCTCTCTCTCTCTAATAAATAGGTAAAATCTTTAAGACAAAACAAACAAACAAAAAAAACCAGTCATCTTTTCAACAAATGGTGCTGGGAAAATTAGAGAGCCACATACAAAAGGACAAAGTTAGAACCCTACCTCAGGTCATATATAAAACTAACTCAAAATGGATCATAGACCTGAATGTAAGAACTAAAATTACAAAACTCTTGGAAGGAAACACAGGTTTCCTTAATCTTCATGACCTTAGATTAGACAAACCCTTCTTAGATATAACACCAAAAGCACAAACAAGGAAAATAGATAAAGTGGACACCAAAATTAAAAATCTTTTTAATTATAATAAGATTAATAAGTTAATAAGTGCTACAAATTATATCAGCAGGAAAATGGCAACAACCAATGACCAGAATAGAAAGAAATATAAGCAAATCATACACCTGATAAAGCACTTGCATCCAGAATGCATGAGCACTCTTACAACTTAGTAATAAAAATACAACCCAACTTATAAATGGGCAAAGGATTTGAAAAGACTTCTTTTCAAAGAAGATATGCAAATAGTCAATAATAACATGAAAAGATGCTCAACATCATTTGTCACTAGTAAAATACAAATCAAATCAAAATCACAAGATAGATGCCACTTGACATCCACCAGGATGGTCAGAATCAAAAAAGAACAAGAGTAAGAGTTAATTAATGAGGATATGGGGAAACTGGGACCCTCATATGTTTCTGATGAGAATGTGAAATGGTACAGATAATTTGGAAAACACTCCGGCAGTTCTTCAAACAACTAAAGGTAGAGTTATCATAACAATTCCACACCTATATGTATGCCCAAGAGAAATGAAAACAAACATCCACACAAATATTTGTATATGAATGTAATGTTCACAGCATTATTCATAGTAGTCAAAGGTGGAAACAACTCAAACATCCATCACATAACAAAGAAATAAAAGGTGGTCTATCTATACAAAGGGATATTATTTGGCCATTAAAAAGAATGCCATACCGATACAAGCTATATAACACAGTGAATCTTAAAAGCACCACTGTAAGTGAAAAAAGCAAGTCACAAAAGACTACATATTTCATGATTTCATTTATATGAGGCATCTAGAATAGAAAAACCTCTAGACACAGAAAATGGATTAGTGGTTGCCAAGGAAAGGGGGTAGTGGGATCTGGGAAGTGACTGTTAATAGGTACTAGGTTTCAACTGTTTTGATGAAAATGTTTTAAATTTAGATTATGGTGATGGTCATATGCACAACTGTGAATACAATCAACTGTACTAAACTGTATACACTTTCAATGGGGAATTTTATAACATGTGAATTGTACCTTTTAAAGACTAGGTCATTCTTTAAAAAAAAAAGCCAGGGCAGGTTTTGTAACTAACTTTCTCCTAAAAAGTCTCCTTATGAAACTGTTCCTCTGGAAGAATTTTGGATGACTTTGTATTCTGTATTAAGAAAGAAGTTCATTCCAAAACAAGGCCTACAAAGACATAATTTATTCTGCAGAAATGCAAAAAATATCTGAGAACTATCTCTGGAATATTCTACAGTTCCTTAGCTACATAATCTTCCAACCAACAGTAGAAAGCAGCAAGTAGTAGTAATAATAAAGGTAATTGTTATTATTAATTTTGTTATTAATCTGTATTATCTGTAAGTATTTTCTTATTTAGCCTTCATAAAAAAGAAAAAAACCCTTATCCAAAATAAAACTCCACAGTGGTAGGCTAGCTAGAGAAATTATGATCCGTTATACAATGAACTTTTATGCAATCACTATAAATTATTTTCCAGATATGACATCAAAAGCATAGGAGATCAAAAAAAAGATAAGCTGGTTCTTACCAAAATTAAAAGCTTTTATGCATCAAAGGACATTATCTTATGTGATATGGTGAGTGCTGTGAAGTGTGTAAACCTGGCGATTCACAGACCTGTACCCCTGGGGCTAATAAAACATTATATGTTTATAAAAAAACAAAAAAAATTTTTAAAAAGATCATTATCTTTTGAAAAAAGATGTCATTGCTTAGGTGAAAAGGCAGCCCATGGATTGGGAGAAAATATTTGCAGATCATGTATCTGATAAGGGAATGATATCTAGACTACATAAAGAACTTCTACAACTCAACAACAACAATAAAACAACCAGGTTAAAAAATGAACAAAGGACTTAATATATACTTCCTCAAAGATATATAATCAGTAAGCATATGACAAGATGCTCAACATCACTGTCATTACACAAATGTAAAACAAAATCACAATGAGCTACTACTACTACTAGCCGTTTGGACAGCTATAATGAAAAAACTGAAAATAACAAGTATCAGCAAGGATGTAGGAAAATTAGAACCCTTGTGCATTGCTGGTGGGAATGGAAAATGGCACAGCTACCATGGAAAATGGTACAGCAAATTCTCAAAAACATTAAACACAGAATTACCACAGCAATTCCACTTCCGGGTAGAAAAAGAAGTAAAAGCAGGGACTCAAACAGGTATTTGTACACTCATGTTCCCATGTATACCTAATGACCCATGTTCGTAGCAGGATTATTCACAACAGCCAAAAAGTTGAAGCAATCCAAGTAAAGTAGCATACACATAACATATAATGGATCATCCGGTCTTAAAAAGTAAGGAAATTTTGATACATTCTACAATATCGATGAATCTTGAAGACATTCTACTAAGTGAAATAAGCCAGTCACAATAGGACAAATACCATACGATTCCTCTTCTATGAGATTCCTAGAGTAGTCAAATTGAGACAAAAAATAGAATGGTGGTTGCCAATGTCGATAGAAGGCAAGAATGAGAGACAGTGTTTAACATGTACAAAGTTATTCGTAAAGATGAAGAAGTTCCAGATATGGATAGTGGTGTCAGTTGTACAACAATGTGAACATACATAATGCCACAGAACTGTATGCTTAAAATGGTCAATTTTATGTGTATTTCTCCATCTTAAAAAACTCAGAACTGTCACACTAAGATATATTCATGACAGGAAATAGAATATATCTGTGGTGGAATGAACTGGCAATCTTACGCATTTAATTACACAGCACACAGAAATCAAAACAATTCAAAGGGTCTGGCACATTGAAAAAGAGCCCTTTCCTCCTGGGTGACAAAGAGAACAACTTGAATTACACTAGGCTTCAGAAACAAGGCAGGAAAGATGTAAACGCTTCTCAGCACAGTAATAGAGGTGGTCTACCGGGCTTCACATAAACAGTGCTCGCCTATAATTAAGGTTGTGAGATGTCTGAGAAAAATAAATGCTTTTCTCCATGACTTCACAGGTGATTTAGGAAATGGAATCAGCTTGATCACAGGTCTCATTAGTACTGAGGCTGCACAGAACTGGGGCAATTTGACCTTCATTTGTTGGGCTAGCACTCCCACCTCTCTGGAGCCTAAGGGTAACTGGGGTAGAGCAGAAAATGAGAAGAAGAAAGCATCACTGCCTAGCCTGTAGAGGCCAGAGGCACTGTCCAATTGTGCAAACTACAAGTAGGATTTAGGGCAAAATACCTTTCTTGTGAAAAGCATGTTAGGGATGATGTCATAAGACTGACAGAGAGATGAAAACGGGGCTGTCTCTATCCTTCTCTCCAGCCTCATCTCTTGCCACTCTTCCCTGTGATACCTCAGCTTGCCTTCTTGATTTTCCTCAACACCTACTTTGGTCCCTTTTGAGGGACCCTGCACCATTTTCTGCCTGAAATATTCTTTTCTCAGCTGTTCTCAAACACTCCTTACCTCATTCAGTTCTTTTCTTAAATGTCCTGAAAGAGGCTTTCCTTGAGGATCTCATGGAATAGTCTCTCCCCCACCACTCTTTATCCCCTTCCACTGTTTCATTTTTCTTCAAGCTAATCACAATTTTACATATACTTTGTTTGTTGGCTATATCCTATCACCAGAATGTAAAACTCACAGTGCAGGGGTGATACCTGTCTCGGTCATCAAATTACCTGTGCTTAGAACAGGGACACACAAACAACAAGTATTTGTGGAAGAAATACGGGCAGGGCACGAGGGAAAGGAGAGGACAACGGACAGGTCCCGGAGTATCCAAAAAGACCATTCCTCCTCTCAAAGCCCCATCTAGAAGTGCCTCCCCTTGGAAGTCTTCAGAACTTACCACCCATTAGCTAGAATGCTGGCATTTATTCCTCCTACACTGCAATATCCTTCTGAGCATTGCATGATCTCTCTGTAAAAAAATTTGTTTATCTATACTTCAGTTCAAAGGATTTGGGAAGGGGAAGGCTGATAAGGCAGAATGGGCAAGGAAAGAACAAGTGTAATTTGTCCCAATATGAGAGTTTTATGTGACAAGCTGGAAGAAAACTGGCTCCTCTAGGGGGACAAGAACTCAGAATCACCTTGGCTTATCATGAACAGTGAAGAAATCCACAATTCCCAATGAATCTTGGAACACTGAAAAAATTAAATTAAATTAAAAAAAAAAAAAAAGAAATCCACAATTCACAAGTACAAAGACAAGTCCAAGTGCTAAAGACAAGAAAGAATTCTTTGACTTTCCAAAGAAAATTAGCAAAGATTTCCCTTTGGGATGAGAAAATGGAAGGGCCCTCATACACTCAGGTCACACATGTAAGTTCAGTTTCGTAAAGAGACAGACATACACAGAGAAAACAATGAATGCAAATGACTAAACGCTATTTACATTAATGTATTTTAAAACATTTTAACAACAGAATTGCCAGACATTAACATATTTCGTTATCTGAAAGCCACAAATATTCTATAAATCCACCAACATTTTCAATACATTCATTTTATGTTATTAATGTCTAAAAGGTATATATTCTTCACTGGGACATTATGGAAGGAAATAAAGTAAATGTTAATAGTTAACTATGAATGCTGAAATAAAGATGACCTTAGTGATCTTAACACTTTAATATTTTCCACATAATCACAAAAACGGAAATATATTTAAAAATTAAGTAATTTAACAGTCGACAACTTTACTAAAGAAACATAATACAGCCACCCTATACAAGGCCTTCTACTTCTTTGAAATGCAGAGGAATGACCTCTAATATTGTCTTATTTACAACCTTTCCATGAAAGTAAAAAATCACTATAATTCTGAACATTTTATTTCCTTCTTTATAATTGTCAACAGCTTTAATATCAATTTTTTAAAAGCAAGACTTCAAGGATACATAATTTTCCTTACAAGGAAAAGTATGATCTTAGAATTTAAATTTTTCAGTGATGCTTTAAGGAATGCCTTTAATTGATGATTAGCCCCAGTAACTTGGCAACAATAAACTTCAGTTTTTTAATATTTGTGGTACATGTTCAGAACCACGTATTGTCAGTATGTTTTTCCTGGTATTAACCACCTCAGAATCAATGTAAAATTATGAGAGAAGAAATAATAGTATCTATTCAAAAGAAATGTTCATGACTGAAGAGGGAATGGTGACACCTGTCTGCCTACCCAACATCCACTCCTCTCTTACACCTTTCCAACAGAATAGTAAATTCATTCATGTGTCCACCCTCAGCTCCAAGGGTGGATACTGATTACTGTAAGCTGTTATTTATTTTGGGCAGAGCTAAC